>WAAB01025330.1:0-127119 GCA_013389865.1 Piaya cayana
ATTCTATGATTCTGTGATAAACACCTCAAATGCATCTGGCCAAATAACTTGCTGGACATTAGAAACTTGTGTTTTGTGCATGATACTGGGCGTGCCATAACAAACTGGAGTGTCAACCTTAGAAATGTGTGTTATCATGCCGGATCAGGAGTGTGAAATAGGAATATATGGCAGAAAACACTAAGTACCCCCTTTAGCAAGTGATCCTGTTACTGAAGAATACAGCATCTCTAGTGACCAGGGTAGTCTGTGGCTGGTCCCACTACCACAGTCCTATGCAAGAAGGCTGTGATAACCTTTGTGCTGTTTTAATGTTTTCCCATTCTCATTCAGGAGATGATACCTCAGGGATGGTCTGCTGAACCACCACAACCAGCTGCTGAATTGAAATCTTGCAATGAAATACAGAGGGGTTATGGGGTTTTTCTGTGTGTGGTTGGGTTCAGAGTTTTTCCCAAGCAGGGTAGAAGTCCCTGTCTGAAAGAAAATGAAGTATTAGTAAAAGCAGAGAACTCCCAGTGAAATGATGACCATAAACAGGAGTGATTCTGGGAATAAATCAAAGCAGTAGTATGGAAAGCAAGTCTGGTGAGGTCTGTGATGTCCACAAAGGGGTTAATTGAAATGATTTTCCATTGGTTTCAAATGACAATACCTAAGTAATGAATCAGGAATGATGATTCCTTGAAGGAACATTCATTAGAATAATTATGCTCATTAACATAATATGTTCATCACTTAATGTGGATCTGATCAGGTTACCTAGGATTAAAGGCCTGAAGCTGCAAAACTGAAGATAACCTCTGCCCTGAGCTGGCAGGCTTCACTACTCAAAAGATTTGTGAATGTAGGATCCAGAAGCCCACGTTTTACCAATGCTTCCAGTAAAATTTCATTCGCAATTGCAGCCTCAGAATAACAGAAGTTCCCAGAGTTTATTTTCACTGCTAGAACATCCAATATTTGCCAGAAAGACAGACTCCAATGAGTACTGTATATAGGAGAGCATTCTGGAAACAGTTAATAGAGAACCTCTCTGTAAGTTGAGTTCATTTATTCTTGATAATAACGGAACACTAGGTTGGCATCTTAATGTCCTATTTTTCTGCTTAGTTGGAACCTGTCATGTGCATGTTGACATTAACAGGAAAGCTGAATATGAAACTTGACTTCACTACCTAGAACATTAAAATTTTAGTAAGTTCAAAAAAGAAAAATGCAAACACTTGTGAGGTCATTTTGCTTGTTCATTTTTTTTTACAGTAAATTGCATGCAGCTCTCATTATATCATTTATCTCTCATAATAGCTTAATTTGGACTCCTTCCAAATTAAAATGGAGACAAAGTCATTGTTTTTCTGTTTTCAAAAAGATGCTGAATTTCATATGAATAAGGCGATAGAGCAATGTCTTGAATACTAAAAGGAGCGCACAATTTCCTTCTGGTAGCTGGGCTGGCAATCGAGTCAGTATGTTTCCCTTGCTTGAATGGCTAAAGAAAATAATGGTTTTGTCCCTTCAGATGGCACTGTTGAATCCAGGAGTTGATTTCAGCAATGTGACTCGTACATCATACTGTCGCAGTCCACATATGGTCTCTTCTTCTTGAAGAGTTTCCTGATGACTCCCTGTGTGATAAAACACATCTCTCTGCGGCTTATATTGCTTCCACTGCATCCTCCATGCTGCAAAGGCAAAATGAGTAGGTAAATCCTGCTTATCTCTGAAAGTTCCCTTTTAAAGGCAGAATATGATGCTATTACTGAAACCATAATTTTCAAAGATGAGGCAATATTTGTTGTTTTAAGAAAAGACCTCGTATACCAATACCCATAAGCAACCTGTCTGTTGCCTCTGCCAGTGTGAGTTGAGCTGTCAACTTGTTGCACACCAGGGTAATCGGGCTGGTTCTTTGGCTGTAGTGAGGCTGGTCTGGTTCTTAACTCAAAACATCTGTAAGAGAGTCACAATGAGGCAGAACAGCTTTGTGGCAGCTCCATGACCGGCACCCATCACACATGACCTGAGCTTGTTGTGCGATGGGTGTGTGACCGGGCTCATAAACTTCAGGCTCCTTTATGGCCACTTGGTGAATTTTTGCTTCAAGCTCTGTCTGTCCACAGTCAAATCCTTTTTTAGCATGTGATAAAGACCGAGATGAAGCCTGCAGAAGCACTTCAGCTTTGCAATGTTGCACCACAGGAAGGTTGTTGAGGCTCTGGAGTGAGTCCAGAGAAGAGCAACGAAGATGGGGAAAGGGGCTNGATGAGGTACTGAGGGACATAGTTTAGTGATTGATGGGAATGGTTGGACTCGATGATCCAATGGGTCCCTCCCAACCTGGTGATTCTATGATTCTATGATCAAAGAAGCCTCACAGTAACAGCTTAGCCTTCAATAGGTGTTAGTGGTCACTCTTCAGGACTTCCCCCCTTTTTTCCATCTGGGTTGATCATAGAGTTCAATTTTAATGTAATGAATGATGACTTTGATTACAACTGGGAATCTCACTGCTTTTCTGGTGCTTGCACAATGTTCCTGTGTCTGCACGGGCACTGAGAGCAGAATTTAACAACACACCACTATCGAATGCAAATAACAGACATAATGAATAGCAGTTGTAGGCAACTTTCAATGACATCCCACAATAATATGGAACACGTGCTGAAGAATAACATATGCGATTCACTGAATTTTAAGCAAGCAAAATGCAAGTGTTTATACTGGAAAAAGGCCAAGACACAACTATTATCTGCCACATTTTATTTAAAATATTTTCTTCCATAAGAAATTATGAGAGGAGGTCAAAGACACTCTTTAACTCATGCCCTGGAGATAAACATAATTCATGCTGCCTTTTAAATATTAACTAGTGGCTGTTCTTAGTTTTCCTACATCTTAAGTAACAAAAGTAATCGTTAATATCAAATGCTTTTATGAACCTGTCAAGGCATGGATTTCAAAGAACTCTGTAAAAATATGGTTCATGTCGATGATTTGCCTAAAAACACACATTGATAGGATGTTTTCCTAAGAATCACACTTAGAATTTTCTGAGTCTGAGCCAAAGGATCACTTCACTGAACTGCTTTGCTTCCAAGACCTGTGTTAAGAACCTGCAACACTGATCTGGATGTTAATGTAAAGGAAAAGCAGGATCATGCATAACAGCAACACTATGCTTTACAGAACCTCAGACTGTGTTGTGAGAGATATCAGAGATTTCCCATCGACATACAAAAAGACTGAAACTGTTGCTTGTTTGACAAGCAGGGTCATAGTCCTCAGTTCTTGGGTGACTGTATACAGGAACACTGTTGATTGATAGGGTTAGTGTGCTTTCCTCTCTGTAATTCTAACTGTTGTGCCCTCTCTTCTTGAAGATTTTTACTTCAATGATAACAAGTACTGATGGGGCATTAAAACTTAACGAGACATCTTGGCTCGAAGTAGAATAGAATTAAATTCAGTGTGAATGGTGAAATACACAGCAGTGGCTGTGGGATAAACTTGAGAATAGAAAACCTCGCAAGTATTTTGCTTAAAGAGTAAGTTTGGAATCACTGGTCTCATCAGAGATAAGCCAGTGGCTCAGTCTGCTCCATCATTTCTTTGTGGAAACTTTTCATAGCTACAGATGTAATAGTTATAAAATACCATTGGAAATTTAATAGCATGTAGAAAGGCACTGTTAACTTTTTTACCTCAGATACATAAGAGAGCCAAATTTTAGCAGCTGTATTCTTGTTAAAATAGTGCAGAAAGAGAAAATAAGCATCTTCACAGAGCATACACATTTCCAGTTTGCTTTGAGATGTACTCACTTAAAAACTTTTCACCATTTCTTTGCATGTGTCTGGTAGCTAATGAGGTTGTGTTAGGTGTGGTGGAGTGTGGCACTGAGACTCACGTTACTTCAATTAATGGTATCTGATAGGCTCCATTGACTGTCCAAAGGTTCAAATCTTTATTCACCCTTATTGTTACTTACTTTTTATCTTGTTGGTGTTAGAAACATTATCGGCCTTATACCAAAACACCCAAGGACTGCATGAGTCTGGGGAAAGACCCCACAAATTATGCTTTAGGCACTGATGGTTTGACCAAGAAAAGACTTCATTGCCATGCACAGGCTAGATCACTTATCAGTCAGGAGTAGAATTCATAGATAACTTCAAGTGAGTAAATCTCTGTCAGGAGAAAAAGATTTGATCCCTGGAAACATGTTTCAGACATCCTACACACTGAGACCAGGGCTGAAAAGGCTGAGGAGAGGGGTGTTATTCTGATCCTGATTCTCTTGTGCACTTTCTAACCCTTCCTCCTCCTCTTTGAAGACCTAGCTCTAAGCTACAGGTCCTGCAACTCAGTTGTGCACTTAGGTGCATTGGGGAAAGGTTGGGATAAGGAGATGAGGAAAAGAGGGAGTGAAAGAGTAAAGGAAATAACAGACACCTAGGAGATACTACCTAGCAGAATGTGAAATATTCCTTTTGAAACTTGACTGTTCTGCAGCTAGAAAGTCAAAGGATGTTAAACTAGCCAGTAGTGTGGAACATTTGCATCTATTATGATGAATAAATCAGTCTGAAAACTGGAATACCAACATTTTCCAGTGCCTTGACCAATAATAGGATAATGCTTTTAATGAGCCCCTGTGTTTTTAATTTCTGGCTGCTTGGTGGCTCCCTTCTTCAGAAAGCACAGTCTCTGTGTGTTTAGTGTACATATGCTATGCTTAATTAATTGGAGTTTCCAAAATCACAGACAGAAATGAATGTCTAATTCATAAAGTTGCTTCAGCAACACCGGTGCTCCCTTTCCCTTATCAGGACATTTACCAGAGCGCTATCTGCTGTGTTTTCAGTACTTTCCGTGTTCTGGTGGCTGTTGCTAATCATTCTTTTCTTTAAAGCAGTCACCTAAATCCTGCCTAGCTCTCATTGTAGGAATCAAAGTAGGAGTCTGAACCAAAAATGCAGCACCTAGAGCCTGCTGTTGCATATTAGGAGAGAGTAACTTCCTTACTGTTCTGGGACGAGAGAGGAAGGGATCAGTTCCCTTTGCTTTTCTGTGACATGTATTTTGTTCTCAAGATTCATTGAGGGGGGTTGGGGAAGGTGGAGGGAGATGTAGTCATGGTAATATTTATTTTCCCCAAATATGCTCTCAGAAAGACTCGTGTGGGTTTTGGTTTCTTTTTATAAGAAATGAACCTAAAGTTGATAAGTAAAAATTTTGTGAAGAGGCTAGACCTTGGCCTGAGTTACAGGCAGGGAGAAGAGAAAGTCTGGCTTAAATGGGTACTGAATGGAAAATGCCTTTTAGGTGCAAGTTACAAGTACTGCTGTTACTGTTCTTATAAGCCAGCACTTGAAAGGTCTCCTTTTTACAATTCTGTTTTGTATTTTCACCATTAGCTGGCATTTTCCAAAGTTTAAGATAATTTTTGTTGTTGTTGTTATGTTTTTCAAATATTTCAAATATTTATGCTATTTCCTATCACTGGCCAGATCCTACTTCTGTTGGTTTACCAGCGTTTCCCTTCCAACCTGTACTCAGTGCATTGTCATTGGGATATATTTTCTTATCACTATGTTGATTTAACCTGTCAGCTCCAGAGTCCAAATTGGATACAATTCTTTTATTGAATCCCTGTTGTTAAACATTAGATCTGCCCAGGCATGGCGATGTAATTAGCAGTGGGTAAACAATAAAAATGAAGTGTCCAATGATTTATTTGAAAGTATCGTGGTGCCAAACAGCATGTGAATGTTATTCCCCAGCACAAAGGGATGTGGTGGTGCAGGGAGTTGTTGTTAAACTGCCATTGAAGTCCAAAGTTCACCTAAGTTGACCAAGAAGATGAGATCCCACCAACCCTGACTGAGGACTGGTGTAAAGCTCCGCTCATTCACTTAGGCACCACTCATTTCTATCCATGCGTACCAGAAGAACAAACTGCTGCTCATTAATGACCTCTGCTTGCATGGGAAGAGCAGCTGACACATTGCAAACAACTCCTGTTTGTTGCCCAGGGTGAAAATTTGGTACTCCGCTGTCCTCAATTGTTACGAATGGTAAAGCTCCAGCATGTTCTACCAGGCAAGCAGCCAGCCAAGAATCGTATCATGTTATATACTCTAGGAGCACGTTATCAAATACAGTCTTTCTTGCATATTGCTTCGTTATGTAAAAGCAAATAGCTGATAAGTGTGGACTCTTATCCAATATAAATCAGGACATGTAAACGAGATTCCTTTTCTCCGGAGCTCCTGCATCTGTGACTAATATTTCATAGAATCATAGAACAACCAGGTTGGAAGAGACCCACAGGATCATCAAGTCCAACTAATTTGTAGGAAATAGCTAAGGTGTCAAACATTGTTTCTATTAATTTCATTTTGATTTATGATGCAACAAATGTCATCATCTGGTAGTAATAGTCAGTGTTTGGTCCCATTTCTGATTCTCCTGAATCCATGCATCCCAAATACTGAATCTTGGAGGGAAATAATGCGATTCTGTGACTTAACAGTAGGATTGTGTCTAGACTGCCTATAAACCTTCATATTTCATGGTAGTCTACTTGCCCTGTGGTATTGACAGCATTGTTTCTGAAAGAGGCTGATAAAGCATGTTCTTAAAATGAAGCACTTAAACAATTTGAAAATACAAAAAAAAAAAAAATTGAATGACTGTGTTACAAATTTGTTATCAGCTGGCACTTGGCTGAGTTCTCAAACCAACTGTGTACCCTGTTTTGTTAAATTCCAGGGAGAGAACATGGTTATGTTACACCTTCCATCTTTTACAGCATCATCTTTTAACCTACAGCAGCCGCAGTTTGCCCAGACAGTCCTTTTTGTCTCTTCTTGTCTGTTTCTGTTAGGAAGCTGAGTTTAAGACAGATCTGGCTGCCAATGCCTAGGATCCAAGCCTAAACAGCATACTGCGGGGTGGTTTCTTAGCTTTCCAAGGACCAAGATGCCAATCTTTCATTGCTCTTGGGAGTTTGCCTGTCTTCCAAACAAGAGGATGCTTTGTGTATCGTGCTGCAATGTTTAGGAAGTAAAAACTAGGTTAGTTTTCATGTGTTGTACCTGGTATCCTACCCTTCTCTCCTTTGTGGGTATCAGAATCTCATTCTGGTCCATGTGTGCTGCCTTCTGCAGAACAGTTTCTCTTCCCTACTTGTGTTAACCGGGAAACTTTCACTGCAAGAATGTGGTCCTCTTCTATAATGCAATCATAGCATTTTTCATTTAGTGTGTTTTTAGAGGTACCACTGTGAATGTGCCTCAGATTGGCTTAGCCTGTTATAATAAATATTTGAGAGTCTATGATAGCAGCAAAGGAATATTTTTATCGATACAGTTTATGACATAATTAAAGAAATTGAACTGTTATGTGCAGACAAGGCTTTAACTTCCTAACACAGAGTTTGTTCAGTCCTTCTAGCCAGTCCTTCTAGCAGAGCTTTCCTGTTGTTGCACTGGTAGAGCCGTGGAGGGGATAAATCAGTCCGTGTTCTCAGTCCGTGTTCTCATCGTGTCCCCTGGCAGTACCTGGTCTTTACTAGGAAAACCGATGATTAAACCAGCAGATGGAATTCACTGAACCCCAGCCACTCTGACATTCACCAAAAAGACAGATGGTTCTGCTTGACAGTCCTGCCAGTCTGGGTGCAGCTTGATGCAGTCAGAAAGTGCTCTGGTCATGAGTGCTTACACTGCTTCCCTGAAGGAAATAAGCTACGCTGGTTCTCAGTGTGTTTGTGTCTACCCCAGGGCTTCTGCTACCACAACAATACTCCCAGCTGACATTGTTCAATGGAAAATGTGTACCGCTAGCTTTAGTCTAACTGTGATATTAGAAGTACAGGCTGAGAGAGTTGGGGGTGTTCAAACTGGAGAAGAGAAGGTTCCAAGGAAACCTTATAGAGACGTTTCAATACCTACAAGAAAGATGCGGAGGTAATGTTTACAAAGGCTTGGAGCGACAGGATGAGGGGCAATGGATATAAACTGGAGAGGGGCAGATTTAGACTAGACATAAGGTGGAATTTGTTCACTGTGAGAGTGATGAGACACTGGAACAGGCCGCCCAGGGAAGTTGTGGCTGCCCCATCCCTGGAGGTGTTTAAGGCCAGGTTGGATGGGCCTTGGGCAGCCTGATTCGGCGTGAGGTGTCCCTGTCGGGGGGAAAGGGGGGCAGAAGAGTTGGAATTGGATGATCTTTAAGGTCCTTTCCAGCCCAAACTGTTCTATGATTCTAAATACAAGGTTGTGCTTTAGATACAGACTGGAGTGGGACATGAGCAGTGCTGTTTGTGGTCACCAGTGTCCTAGTGACAACATGTATGATGCATTTGATGTTTTCCCATAACACTCCAGCAATCTAAGCATGTGCTGAAGAATTTGTCCCACGGTTGCCTGTTATAATTTAACATACATTTATTTAATTGTGGTCCCTAGTGTGAGCCAAATTTTAGCCTTGGTGCAACTTTGCAGGGAAAACAACATCACTTTGCGTTTTCTTGGCTTATTGATGGCATGTACTAAAATGCAAATGCCTACCTTGTATCTGTGAAATAATAATTAATGATAAATACCAGTAGTTATGTATTTCTTAATTGGATAAATATACATTTCAGAAAGGAACTGGTCACATTTTACAACCTAATTAAAAGAATGTATGAAAGGATTACGGCGTGCAGTGGTCTGTGATAATTGAGAAAGACAAATAAACCCAAGCTTTACTGCAGGCTATTTTAAGCAAGAAATTCTACAACAGGGAAGGAAAGTTCTGAATTGCTCTCAACACCAGCGTGGCTGATCCGCACGTGGGAGGAAGGTTTCATGGCATTGTGACCACTGCTACAACTGTTCTACGATAACACTGCATCACCAAGATGAAAGGAACAGCATGTGTTATCAAACTCCATTACCCAGAAGCTGTTCTTCAGAGGCTTTGTTTCAGGTAATTATCCTGGTTCCTCATTTGGCAGCTTGCAACAAACCTTTCTGTCATAACACTGCCATCAGACAATGCTCAGAGGCGCAGTTGCAAAGCTGGCCCAGGGTTCTCTCCCTTGGCATTGGGAGCTGCTGACTAAAAAGATTTAGTCAAGAAAGCATCCTTACCTGGGAGACCTACACTATGTGCTCAGTTACCCATTTTCTTTTGTTTCTGCTAGTGATTTCTCCACTCCTTTATGGTTTCTTTTTTTTGATAGAGGAAGTATATAAGTATCCTCAAAATAAAGAGAAGGGAAAAAAATCCCCTACAAAAATCAAAGGTAAAAAGAGAAAACACATACAAATACTTGCAAACTGTTGTTTTAGAACTTTAATGCATTGTGTATCTAATTAACTTGTATGTAATCTTCCTCTTTTTCAGATTGGGCCTTTTATGTATATTTTACATATAGTGTACACTGCTGACATGTCATTAGTGATGAGGCAAAAACATTGAGTAATATCAGTGATGTGCCATGAGTTTGGGGTTTGAAAATTAGTAGCCTGGACCAGACTTTGAGAACAGGCTGCCCACCTTCCAACTGAAAGGCTTACGTAGGAAAATAATAAACAAAAATAATGCATGGGACATGATACTTTCAGTGAGTATGTGTTGAAATATTTAGCAAGTTCAATATATCATGTTCTGTAAGAGTGCAACACAGCATATTTTGTCAGTCTGAAACACTTGGATGATCAAATTGAAGTATGTCATAACTTTTTTGTTCTGATTTGCAACGATGAAAATCCCCAAATAATCTGAGCACGTGGAGTCGAATTATTATCCTGGACTTCCTGACAGGATAGAAAAGAGTCTCTTTTCTTCTCAATCACAAAATCTCAGATTGGTTGAAGTAGGAAGGGAGCTCTGGAGAGCATTTCCCACCTCTGTACAGAGGAGGTTGCACAGGCCATGGTCAGTTGGATTCTGAACAGGTCCAGGACACTATAGCCTCCTGGGCAACCTGTTCCAGCGTTTGGCCATCCTTACAGGAAAGATTTTTTGTATGTTTAAATGACATTTCCTGTGTTCCAGCTTCTTGTGGTATCACTGGGCACTGCTGGGAACAGTCTGGTTCCATCTTCCTTACCTCCCATCAGGTATCAATAAGCAGATCACTCTGCACTCTGTCTTCTCTAGGCTAAGCAGTCCCATCCTCCCAGCCTCTCCTTGTATGGCAGATGCTTCAAGGCCTCAGTCATCTTTGTGGACTTTGCTGGACTCAATCCAGTATGTATATGGCTTGCTTTCACCAGGGAGCCCGGCATGGGATGCAGCCCTCCAGCTGTGGGCTCACTAGTGCTGAATAGCAGGGAATAATTGCCTCCCTTGACCTGTAATTCATCATTATCAAACTCTGGCAAATGGGAGCTTCAGAACTTCAGTTATGAGCCTTGTCTGCAGCCAAGGCTGCAGCCAATTCCCATTTTCTAACGTATTCGCTCTATGTTTAGGATCTGATTCTTGCCTTCCTCTTGTGTACAGGTTGTAAAAATAACTCCATTAACGGTTAAGTACTAAAAGCTAAAGTCACCATTAAGTGAACACATTGTAAAGCATTAGAGAGTTCCTCTGCCTGTCTACGTATTCATAAGTGCAATGACAAAAGCCTTTCTGAGCTCTTAAGCTTCATCGTCAGTGTCACCAGGCAGCACCTTCTGCTGCAATTTGTCCTTCACGAATATATTCATAGCTGCTGAATATCAGCAGGACAAGGTGGACTTTCCTTTTAGTTTTGGGGCTATTCCTTTAGTTCCAGGGGTAACTGAAAAAGGCTATGGCATGTAGCATGGAGCGGGAGAAAAGCAGTTTTTGTGTATGTATGTGCTTTATTTCACTGTGATAGAGAAGACAGTGCACACAGGTTTGGAGAAAAAACTTGAGACTTGGGAACTTCTCAAGGCAGATTCCTTAGGATAGGGTCATGATAGGATCTTTCATCTTCTACCAACAACCTGTAACTCACGCTTTCAGATAAAGTCAGGTGGTAGCTGGACAAAGAACCTTCCTCTGTTCTAAGGACAATGATGGCATCCCCCATACTGCCTTTGACAACTGAAGCAGGACTTGGTACTGTATTGTCCTGGCTGCACCACAAAAATCAACATCATTTTTGCTCCAGTCCTGTTCTACTTCCCTCACTGTTTCCTGAACTAATGGGAAATCAGGAGGAGGAAGAGAGAGCATACAATGATCCTGTCACAGAAGCAACTGTTTCAGAATTCCTCACTTTTTTCCCTTCTCTGGAATGAAATAGTTGACTCCTTGTGGTTTGGACTGACAGTGAATTTTCTGAGTCTAGAATATCATGAACACTGAATTAATGTTATATCATCTCTGGCTGTAGGAGCCTTTCATGCAGGTGTCGGTGTTCTTCGCAGCTAATGTCAGTGAATACTGTAAGCTCATGCTGTCCAGTCCTGTTCCCGGTGCCTCTTGTATCCTGGCTAATACTGCACATCAGGTAACTGGGCAGGCATTCATTTCAGTGAGGTGTTCTCCTTTGGTAAGGAATGAAGATGTGTCCCGTTTTGAACAGTCATATACATGCTCCCAAGTCCCAGCACTGCACCCCCAATTTTTGTCAATGCCTTTTGTATCTCTATTTACAGACAGAAAATGTCTTCTTTTCTGGAGAGAAGCAGAGGTCTCTGACATTCCTTTAGAAGATGTGCTGTGTGTAAACAGGTTATTAGTATTTTACAATAAATATTTACTTCCAGTTTTAAAATCCTTAGCAGAAGTAACTAGTGCTGATTCCACTTTTTCAGAATCCTTCAGGAGGCAGATGAGTCTCCTTTCGTGCAGATTTGTATATGTGAATTTTAGGATAAAACAGCTCTATTTTCATTCACATTAAATATTGATAATGCATGTTTCACAATTTCATGAAAAAACTGATTGCTATAATAAACTCCTCCTGGTCATGTAAAAAAATCTCCTCGGAGCCTCCAGCTCAAATCAGACAATTGGCTAATTCTGTATGTAAATAGTCTTTTGTTCCAGTACAAAACCATGCAGGCTATGATTTGGTTCCTAAATGTCCCAGGGAAAGCTCAGCTGCAGCCCTGAAACAGGAAAATGAACACATAGGCTTGGTGCTGGTGTCCTGCCACAATCCTGCGGAGTATCCTGCAGCCCGCCAGCGATACTCGGAAAATTATTTGGATTGCCTGGGCATGCAGGCTGTTCAGGGAGTCCAAACCTCACTAAATCCAGTCCTGCCTAAAGCACAAACTATGTGGTCTGGGCAGTGGCTGGGCCAAGAGAATTTACAGACTCTAATTCATTCTTTTCCTACAGATTCACTCTCTGTGTAGGACAGAGGGTAATGATACCTCCAGTCAGCACAAATTCCGCTCATATCCACGGAAAGAATTCAAAGCCCTACACCACGTAGAGTAATGACAAAAGTAGCAAGTCCTCTGCACGTGTGAAACCAGGAGCTGCTACTGTGAATAGTGTTGGTTTTGTCCAGGCTAAAACCATTCTGAGAGGAGCAGTCTGGGTTTATAAAACGGGATGCAAATGCACAGCAGAGTTCTACAGCATGATGGTAATGTTGTTTGGGTCTCTTTCAAGTTCTCTGCTGGGAGACCAGTGAAATTCAGTTGTACTCCTACATATTTAAGCATATCTTTGCTTGCTTTGGAGATGTGGTCTAAATATGCTCAAGAATTATGCAAAACCCCTCAGTTTTGTGAAGCCCTCAGCATCATTCTTAAACCATTGAGATGGAATTTAAATCACAAGGGAATGTAGAAATATTGTAATTAGGTTCAGAAGTTTTTTGTAGCAGAGATGAGATATATTGTTTGAGACAGTTCTTTGCCATTTGTGTGTTTTGCTTAAGATGTTGCTGTGTGTCAAACCCCCAAACAAACAAACAAAAAGAGCTACCCACAGAGAGAAAACCTGGACTTGTCCATAAGCTGCAAAGCTGCGTTGCCATAGCTCCATGCCCAGAGCTGGGCGGGTGGCACTGGGCATTACTTTATGTCAGCAGTACCACTTGTGTCCTGGGGAACAACAGCAGCATCTGTCTGACACCGCACCCATGCGGTTCAATGCAATCCTCCCGGGTGAGCTCTGCGCTACCACTGATGAGGAGTTCCCAAGGCTCAAGGTGGGGGCAAACCAGGAGACAGAGCAGCACAGACTGGTGCCTCCTTATGATTCTCTGTACTGGCCAAGCTGTGTTGCACTTGCGCTTCTTTGTGTTGTTTTACCCTAGGAATGCTGCCTGTTCCCTGGAGATCCTGGGCACAATACAATCCCTGTGTTTCTTTATACCTCGACTTTTCTGCTCTTCTTCCTTTTTGGTGGTTGTTTTTATTATTATTATTTATTTATTTTGACCCCTTTCTGCAAAACCATTATTTTATATTGAAATTCTGTTATATACTTTGTATACCACAAAGCATTTAACATGTGACATTTGCAGAGCTGCTCTAGTCAGCAGTTTCTGCATTGTTAGATGGGGTGGGTTTTTTTCCGTCTCATATACTGAGCAGAGTTATTTGAGGTTTGTCTCTCGGTGAGAAAGCTGCTCTCACTGTTCAGACAGGCTGCTCTGTTGCTCTGGAGTCCATGTTTTTCTAACAAATAACATGCAGTGGGAAAGACTAAAGTTCAAGATACAGCAGTGACATTAGCGGTGGCTCTTTTCTCCCTAAGATTCCCCCAAACCATCTGCCATCAACTGATAAGACGGTGTAAGTGGAAAAATATAAGCAACAGGCTTTCTAGTTCATTGTCTGCATGACCATGGGAGAGATGAAAAAATGACAGTACGGTTCTGCTTGGAGGTATGAGCATCAGGGGAGTGCCCTTAATAAACTAACAGAGCGGATGCAGCATGTGGAAGAGTCATTTTGAGAAAGGTTGGAATGAACGGGAGCAAATTCTTTATAGAGGCATACGGGTATTACATCCTGAGAGAGCAGAGATGAGAAACGGTTCTGTAAAACTCACACCTGTGGCCTTTAGGGCTGAGATGTATGATGGAGTGGGCTTTGATTGACCACCCAGTGTACAATCATTCCATAAACACCCAGAGCATGCGATGCAATGGCACTGACCCAGTGGGTGCAGTTTTATTGGAGGCTTCATGCCTGCCTTCACATTATTATGCTGCTGTGGCCTTTTGAGCACAGCATTTAGAATGAATGGACTCCACACTGGGTAGGATTTACCTATAAACTGTCATTTCTGTTTATGCAAACAGTCATGACTCTTAACGAGAATTGACTCAATTGCTGGTAGAATAGTGCTGCCTCTCCAGCTGGAAATCACAGCCTTCTCAGCCTAATTTCAGGAATCCAACCATTTTTTAAAGGTATAGATTAAAAGCAATGGAATTTTAATGCAAGAAACCACTTTTTCAAAAGGCTTGTGTATGTGGCGTATCAGTGCCATGTGCACAGCCCCTGCTACGTGTGTTTTGTATGCATCCCACTCATTGCACAGGCCTTTGAGAACCTGCCACCCAGGGCTTTGATTTTCACAACACAAGTATTTTCCCATGCAGGCACATGCATGAAAATCATCTCATGTGGTCCGTGATGGTGGATTTCACACCAACCAGTTTAGTACATCAGTTTTGCTAACACAGACTCTTCAAAGTCAGCAGAACCGGTTTCCATCAGACATTCAGGAATTCTCAGTTAAAGCTATTCCATGCCATTGGAGAGGAGGAAGCTGGGCTCTTCTCCTAAGTAACAGGGGACAGAGAGGAAATGGCCTCAAGCTCCACCAGGGGAGGTTCAGGCTTCACATTAGGAAAAAAATTTCACTGAAAGTGTCATTGGGCACTGGCAGAGGCTGCCCAGGGAGGGGGTTGACTCGCCTTCCCTGGAGGTGTTTAAGCAACAGGTGGATGAGGTACTGAGGGATGTGGTTTAGTGTTTGATAGGAATGGTTGGACTCGATGATCCAGTGGGTCTCTTCCAACCTGACTATTCTATGATTCATTGAGAAGTGAAGTTTGTACCAGGATTGAGGTGGAGCAGGAGCAGTCAGAGGATGCTCTGAGAGGCAGGAGGTCTCTGATGGAGTGGGTGGGGAGGAAGCAGGCATTGCAGCTCCCCACAGAGGATGGCACAGATGGGCTCTTGTTTTCTGTGCCTGCAGAGATCTTTCATTCTCTTTGGAAAATGGCATGTCAAACAAAATTGGCAGTAAAGCATTCTGAAATCAATTGGACTTGGAAGATGCAGGGAACAAAAAAGGCTGAAACATCTTTGTACCTGTTCCTGACCCTGTGAATAGGCACCCTGAGCTGTGCCTGGCCCTCACGTATGCAAATTTGGCCATCATCATCTGGTTTATTTATCCTTCGCTTTGTTCAGCCTGGGCACTGTAGCAGAGACGATGCAGTCTTGGAACATCCTCCAGCTGCCTTTAGTCATTGTCTTGAAAACTGTCTGCTCACCAGACATGCAATTTTCCATTTTATAAAGCCCTCATTATTCCCTAAATCCTGCTATTCTTGAGGAATTGGCCTCTAGGAAGATGATAACATTTCCCCGTTGGCCTGCTGATGGCTGATTGGTTTTTCCCCTTGTTTATGCTTTAATAATTCTATGAATACAAGTAATGAATGAGCTGATGTTTGTTTGCCTTTCTCCCAGTGTCAGTTTCATTCTAAATACAAGATGGACTTGTTCTAAGAATCATTAGGACTGATTCTTTTCATGGGTCTTTAAGCTTCCAAATGAAGGCTCGAGTTGCCGTGTAGCCAGCTTTATTCTCTTTGCATGTGATAATTCAAATCTGAAGTTCTTTGTGCAGGGTAGGAGGTCTTGTGTTGGCTCTGAAAGCTCTGGATTATAAAACCCTTTTGGTGTTGCTCATGTAGGCTTAGACCTTGCAGGTCTGGTGTTCACCTGGTGTGAATTAATGTCATTTCACTGCACTCGTGGAAGCTCCTCAGGTCTCTACAATCTCACACACGGAATTAGAAAAGCCCCTAAAATCATCACAGATTTTTTTTCCTGATTTTATTTGTTTGGGTTTTTTTGGCAAAGCTGAACATGGATCTAAACTTTATTGCCAGGCCTGGCCAAAGTGTCAGCCTCATGGCAGACCTAGAAACGAGGCATTTTTCCCCAGCTCTGGGATTTTCACCAGTGAATTTTGACACAGCTGGAGTTCCAGGCAAATGACCAGGAATTGTGTATTTGCTGAGCTTATTTAGTGCAATTTCTGTCTCCAGATGTGCAAGGATGTGAGACCAGCTGTTTAGCTGCTATGGACAGTGAGTGTTTTCATGTTTCCAGGTATGAGGAAACAAATTATCACCTTGGCCAAACGATCTCTGCACAAGGGCAGACACACCAGGGCCAGGAGCCCTGCTGGGTTGTGCCATTTGGCAGCTGCAGAGGGATCCTTCATCACCATTTCAGAAACAGCAGGAGAAGTGTTTCCTTTCCCCACTTTGTGAATTATTTTGTGGGTTTTGCTACAGAAAAATGCTGGTGCTGCCACCCAGGTGGCAAGTAGGGACAACCTGGGCAAAGAGGTTTCTTGTAGAAGGGGTGGTCACAGCAAGGACGAGTTAATATGTTACCAGCTCAAAACATTGCCATCAATTAATTCAAAAGCACCACTCGAGACATTCCAAGTACTTAATTAGTCACAATTTCTAGGACTTCTTGTTCACATATATTCTAACCCTCATCCTTTAGGCTCTTGCCCTGCTTCGGTCCCACTCAGCAGCACAGCCCTATCCAGCCCCCAGCCTGTGCTCCTTGGACCCCGCACGCCAGTGGGATCACGCTGATTCCCTTCATGTATGGGCTTTGTAAGGTTGGAACACAGAGTACAGAAGCAATTGCTGAACTCCTATAATCCATGCTTTAATTTTGCAAACCTGCTTTTTTGTCTGCACTAACAGCTCAGTGATGGCCTGAGTTATGGAGCATCTACTCTCCTTCTCCTAGTTCTCAGCTTTCAGTGTCGGGTACTACATTAGGACTTTCGGTCCCTTTCTGGTCATTAAATGGCTTGACCTGAGGCCTCTAGAAAACAACAGAAGTCATTTCATTAGCTTCACTGGCCTTTGGATCAAACTGTGTCAGGCTGCAGAGCATGGCTCTGAAATAGACCTTTGGAGAATTTTTTCTCCCCTGGAAAATGTTAACAGTTAGGAAAAACCAGCACTTGTGAACGTCTTGCTTCAGGAAAAATACTGAAAAAAAATAGTTTCAAGCTGCTCGTGTTTCACCTTCTTTAAATGAAAACAAAATACACTTTGTTTTGAAATGTAAACTGTATGTAAGGGAAATCTTTAAAAGGCAAAACATTCTTGAAATAATTGCAACAATGTTTTGGTTTTCCTCTTCTGACTTCTTTTTGCATTTTGGGGAACTCATTTTTGCCTTTTAATCCTAGTTTTGGGTAAGGATATTTTACACATTGGAAATGTCCATATTTGTGTGACAACTGCCTTATATACCATTCTCCAAGGCAAGATCACCCCTCCAGATCTCCTGCTGCTGCCACTTGCCTGCATTATTTAATGTGATAACAAGAGGAATTAGAAAAGCAAAATAGGAAAAGGTGACTGAGAGACATAATTCTAATTCCTAAATCTCTTGCAATCTGAAGAGAAAATAATCATTATTGTTATCAGGCCGACTCCATATTAAATGTTCTCAATCCTACTTCATGTTTCAGATCTTTCAAGTTTGGCATCATTTAAGTCCGTCAGTCATAGAATCACAGAATCATAGAATCATAGAAGAGTTTGGGTAGGAAGGGACCTTAAAAATCATCTGGTTCCAGCCCCCCTGCAATGGGCAGGGACACCTCCCACTGGATCAAGCTGCCCAAGCCCCATTCAACCTGGTCTTGAACACCTCCAGGGATGAGGCAACCACAGCTTCCTTGGGCAGCCTGGACCAGTGCCTCACCACTCTCATAGTGAAGAAATTCCTCCTTATATCTAGTCTAAATCTGCCCCTCTCCAGTTTGTACCCCTTGCCCCTTGCCCTATCACTTCAAGTCTTTGTGAACATTCCCTCCTCAGTTTTTCCATAGCCCTTTCAGGTACTGGAAGGTTGCTATAAGGTCTCCTCAGAGCCTTCTCCAGGCTGGGTAACTCCAGCTCTCTCAGTCCTACAACCCTTCACGGGAAATTCTCTGTTACCCAAGAGTGACAATTGCTGCTGTATCCTCAGGTTTGACCCTTGCCTTAAGTAACAGTAGCCCTGCTGGCTGATTCACATTGCGTCCCCTCCACTTGCCTCCCCACAGCCCGTTTATCCCACTTAGCAGCAGCTGGATCTGCAGCTGCAGGAGGTTCGTTTCTGTGACTGGTGTCCAGCTCCCTGTTCTGATCAGAGCGCTGACTTCTGTGCATCTGCACTTCCTTGTGCTCGTTCTTCTGCTCTCTGGGCCAGATTGGTTTAAATGTTCCCCAATTGTACCACATTTCTCTGTCCATTTATCTGGGCCCAGGTACACTAATAATGTAATGAAAACTAGTTTCTTCTCTATAGGAGCTGTTAAAAACTGATGTAAAGAGCTGCACTGAGGAAACCATTTGCAGTTCACAATAACAGCAAGTTTTATTGGTCAATAAATCCCAGGAACTATACTGCTTTGTTTTCTTGCAGCATCTTCTGGCCCCTTATTTATTAACTAGCAATTTCAGAAATATAAAGCACTTTTAATACCAGGCCCTGATCCAAAGACCCTGGGTAGTTCAAAAGGGTTTGTACTGGCCACTAACACAGACGGGCGCTGCTGCTGCACCTCTGCAGGTGCCAGGAGAGACAAGGAGAGCTGTCCCTTCCCTTTCCGTCATTGAACACCCATTAATAAATACCACATAAAGTCCATCTGTTCAGGTAGGCATGTCTTCAAAATTCTGTGTCTACAAAGTGAGTGCCCAGCTCCCACCTAAGCATTAATAATGTCACAGTGCTCTTCACTGAACCACTAATTCCCTGTCTTCTTATCCTTTCCATACGTGTCTGTAGTGCTTTTCTATATGCTTCAATGCTGAGAAAATGGACATTGGGTGCTGCAGACATTGGTCTAATCTTGGCTGGGTTTTCTCAGTAAAATTTATTTAACAAGAAAAAGAGAAAAACAAAAGGAAAGAAGTCAAAATCAATCAAAATCAAAGCATTATCTGAGGAGGAGCAGCTCTTAACAGATTTCTTGTTTAAAAAAACAAACTGAAGTTTTCAGATCTCCCATTTCACAAGGCTGATGCTATCATGCAATATTTTGATTGATGCAATGAAAAATTCGCGAGGCAAATAGCTCCAGCATTTCTTATCCAGCATTTAAATGTGTAGGTTCAGATTGCCACACATGGCAAGTCTGATGCAATTTCCCTGAGACCCCAGGCAGAATGTAGATCTAAATCCATGCTGCGTTACTGCACCACAGCTCCGAGAATATTTTAATTTAATTAGTATTTCAGAAATAAATTATTAAACCAATCCCACAGTTATTGTTCAGGTAAAATGTCACATGGCAGAAAGACTCCGGGGTGTTATGACTAGCATAGCTTAAAATTATTCACTGGGCAGTGGTGACATCATTTAATTCTGCTATTTGTTTGGTTTTTTTAATGTTGCTGACCTTACTGCTGCTCTGGAAACTGGCTTTGTATTAATAGGTCATATATTTAATTCTGCCAGTATCGCACTGAACTCCTCACCTGTGATCTGTCATCCCTGCCTTTGCTTTCACCTGGTGAGCATTGATATGTGAGAAATGAGATAAATAATCCTTGCCACATTATGAGCTCACCTTCTTCAGATGTGTTTGTCTTTCCCAGAAGGAAGATAAATTCTTA
Source organism: Piaya cayana (assembly GCA_013389865.1). NCBI lineage: Eukaryota > Metazoa > Chordata > Aves > Cuculiformes > Coccyzidae > Piaya > Piaya cayana. The sequence continues at coordinate 19,838 of WAAB01025330.1, forward strand.
ATTATTTCAGACTGACATTCATCTTTCCTGAAGAGGATGGAACATACGGAATGACAGAAAATGATGTGGGGGACAAAAGAGCACCACCTTGGCTTTTTAATTCAGCTGTCTCAGACGGAATCACCGCAGGATCCCAGCAGTTACTTACGGGACCCAATTTGTTGTTGTTGTCCTGTGCGTCCCTTTGCCATCTGAGCGCCCATTAGAGAATAACAAAGCCGATCTGCAGGGAAGGTTTAAAGTGCAGAGCAAAGCGGCTGCACCAGCTCTGTGTCACTGCAAGAAAAGTGGAAGGATGGGTAAAAAATAGCATTGTCACAAAGAACACATCGTGCTAATGAACCATCCACTTGGATGAGCCTGTGTCCTGGCAGAGCTCTAGAGGAGCTGAGTGATCTCAAAAATGCCTTTGCTTTGTTGCTGTTGTGTTATGTGTTGTGCTGTGAGGATGATGACACTTAACTCCCATTGACAAGCACTTTTAGCTGGAGTATTATAGCAACATTAAATATTAGGTGGATGAGGACTGTTGGCAAACTGTTGTACTTTATCAGCCCATGGCTGCTCACAGTGTGTGCTGGATTCCAAGTGGGGAGGCCCTGGCCCAGGTTGCCCCATCCCTGGAGATGATCAAGGTCAGCTTGAATGAGGCTTGGAGCAACTTGATCCAGTGGGAGGTGTCCCTGCCCATGGCAGGGGGTAGAACAAGATGGACTTTGATGTCCCTTTCAACCCAAAAATTTCCATAATTCAATGGATGAAAAGTTTCTGGGAGGCCTCCCGATTTCCTTAACATTTCTGTTGTGGAATATTTGGGGCTTGGAAGAAAGATCCATTGTTGAGACTGGCAGATTGCTAGCTCGTTACCTGCCCTGATTTACATTGACAGAGATGCCAAGCCCCCTCCCCACTGACCAAACAACCATTACAGTAAACCCATGTCAAATGCCCCAGTCTGACTGCTGAGATGCAGACATGTCGTCTGCCCAGGGTGCAAGTTCCTGCCTTCCCCAGATTCTTCTTCATCATAGATTTGTTTTAAGGGATTTGTTCTTTAAAAATGAACATGCCTAAGTATAATCAAGTTTCATGAACTCAGATGCTGACACAAACTGGAGCGATTATCATCCGACCCGCCTTTCCCACAGCTTTTTCCCACTGCCGGATATTTAGATACTTTGGAACAGATTACCCAGAAAGAGAGGAGGATATTTAATTGCTATTTTGCAATTTTAATGAATAAATGCCATTTCTGTTCATCTTCTATTTACTTTCACAATGTAAGGCAGGGCTCTAATGCCAAGAATGAATTTCATTTCCAAAAGAAAAGACGGCACTTCATTAATACTGAGCTGTTACTGCTGGCACATCTGCTGGCTGGCTGATGCCTGCGGTTATCAGGAGAAATGCTCACAGCTTTTCAGACACAAGAGGAAGGCTGCCATTTCCAAAGTAACGAATTCTCTGGCTCAGTCTCTGTAGTTTTGATGTGGGCACTTGAAGAGAAGTTAATTTTTAGAGCACTGAGGTTTGGAATTTTCCATAAGTCAGGTCTTCATTGATCTAGGTAAGGGACCAAAGCCCTTGGCTTCTTATAATTACCAGTCATTTTCCAGACAAGAAGGGGTGGAGGATCAAGATACTTGGAGCACATCTGCATTAAAGACATTATGTCCATAATTCAGTATAATTGAAACAATGAGACTGGAATAAAATCAAAGATTCTGAATCACAAGACTGAAAAGTGGTCACATTCCTATATGAAACATTTGTAATAGTATCTCTGAAATGTGAGCTTTCTTCACCTTGAAAACTTGGAGTTAAGATCTGCTTGAAAGAAACAAACCAAGGAAAATACTAGGGAGTATTTTGATGTGGTTTTTTCTAATTTAGAAATTTGACAAAATTGCTGAAGATCGAAAAAATTTGGTAGCCAACAGAGGACCACAATGAATTTTTGACAGAAATGTTTCTCCCTTTATTTTTGGCTGCTTTTATCAAACAAAAATTTTCTCAAAACTAAAAAATTATTACAAGGAATATTCCCTAGTGAAACCATAACTAGCACTGTGAAGTGTCTCATACGGTAAAGTCACTGTACACTGATATACACCCACAGTGATTAATAAACATGAAGGTATTAACACACCTGCAGGCTGGCTGCATTATGAACTTCCTGGAAATGCTTCGAGATCCAGCTTAGCAAAACCTGACAGAATCTGATAGAAGGTGAGCACTTCAGTCTGAGGATTTGCACAGAAGTACATGTTTTTATGCTGGTTTTAATTAAAGTAGTGCCATTCACTAGGTAGACTGGATTAGCACTTTTGAAGACACGAGCACAGACACAGTGACTGGTGTGCACCACCCCCACCTGGTGACACCTCGCCAGTGAGAGACTTCAGCAGCATCTGGACCCTAGTTTGAACACCACCACCTCACCTGTGACATCGCCCATAAACATCGCTACTGCGCCCGTGCATGTTTGCAGCGACAGTCCCTGTCCTAAACACGTCAACAATCTTTCCTCTAAAGCTCGGGCAGTGCTGTAATCGAGGTTTCCATCTCAAGACCACGTCTTACAGTATAACTTAGTCCTTTGTACTACAGAATCAGGACTAATTTTCCTTGACCTTTTCCCCATTGCATTGTACTGTTGTGTGCAAAGGTTTTATACAGCTCCCTTACTCTTGCTGAGGATATATGACGCAGCTAGGCTGTCCAGTTCTATTCTCCCTAATAATTTTTTCTACATGATTTTACTTATAAAAAGACCACAGAGCCACCAATATGTCTTGCCAGTCGTTCATAAACCCAATCTTTCTTTTTTTCCTAGTCATTAATAATCTCACTAGTTTCAGGTTTATTACTAGAATTCAGATTTCACTTCAGTGGTATTTCTTTACCACCTGCCCTTTAAATATCATTCACTTCTCCACAATAGTTTTCCTGCATAACAGTTGATTCCAGCCAATTGTCTTTAAGTTCTAATGCCTTGAACGCCTGGATTTAACAAAGCTGATGCCCATGTGCTTGGCTGTGCCATTTGAAAATACTTCAGAAGTGTCGCTGCTCTGACTGCATCAGTTTAACTGCAGGCACACACATCCAGTTTCCTGCAACACAAATGCATCTCAGCTCATACAGAGAGTTTGTACCCAGTTTCCACATTCTACCACCCCAAGTGTTCCCACCTTCCTCCTTGCTCCCCCCCCCATGCTCCTGGAGGCTTCCATCTGTCTCCTATGTTTGATTAGTCCTTCATGTAGGCACAGAGGATATTGCAGCTTTCCTTTATATTAATATTTTGATTTCATTACATCTTGATCTCTGACTGGTTTACTTTTACCTTTTAAGGCTTTAATTTAAACCCTTTTAGACTAATGATTCATTTTTTCATATGGAACAGGGGTTCTAGGAAGTAAATATCCTAGACAATGACGATGCTAATGAGAGTACAGCATGACTCCTTATACCTTATGACTTTCAGGAAAACCACCTCAACAAATAAAAAAAATTCAAAACAGATAGCCCGGAGGCTGACAACAGAAAAAGCACAACTGGCAGGTGGCTTTAGTCAGTTGATGGAGGAAGAGGAAAAGAGAATATCTACCTTCAGTAAATGGCATGGCCCAGCTCTGCCACTGTATGATTTAACAGCATCACGCTTGTACTGAAGTGTGGGGGCTGAAGAACATCAGTTACTCTTTCACTTACACTTGCAGGTTATTCAGACAGCTTCAGCTCATGTTTTTCCTCTGGTCACGTACATGCGGAAGCACATTAGATGTAACAGAATGAAAGGAAAGTCTCCAAGTCTTAGGTAATGCCACTGACATGTAATGACAGCAAAAATCCAGTCTGCTTTCCCCTAAAAGCAGAGAAAGGTGTGTGACACAACAAAGGAATACAGAAGTCCATGTAATTTAGAAGAGTATGTTACTTTGGGCAATGTTTATCACAAATGAACAGGGATTTGCATGTAGGAGGACTTAGATACTCTATAACGCCACCAATTCCTCAATCCCTTTGGAAGCCAGGATACTGAGCTGTATAAAGCTACATATTGCACCAGAGCCCTCAGCGCTGCTGCGATGGGATAGGGAAGGCAGAGGTGTTTCGCTTCCAGCACTGTCAAAAAGATGCTTCCATTTTATGCAACATTTAATTTTAACATATAACAGCATGAAACAGGTATATTGTCACCCCTTACTATTGTTCTACATTAATATTTCAGGAAAAATCTATTATTTTCTCACATAAACATCAACAAAGCAATAAACAAGGATTTTACATGGGCTGTATAATGCCAAATCATTGAAAATGATTACACTTGACTTACTTCTCCATGTAAATCTTTCATAACAGGGTCAGAGCTTCAACTAGAATCAATCCATACGGCACCCGTAAAGGACTTCTATCACTTGTGGGCTGTAGACCAATTTTACCCCCATATTTCCCTCTGTGTAGCTTGCTTTGAATTTGAAAAACACATCTAGACACTGCTATGCATGGGAAAGGTGAGAGCAAATTGTTAAATAAGCTCACGAACATGACATTATAATTATTAATACTGTTAATGTGAGTTACAGGTGTGCTGTCTTTGCCTGCAGGGCTGCTTTGAGCTCACATGCTTGAGAAACCCTTGGGTGAATCAGGGCTTAGCTTTAAGCACTTTCGTAAACTGTTTTTGTTCTATGAAGACTTCTGCTAGGGGTCAATGGGCAAAACTCACTACGCTATCAGCTTTCTACACCACGCAGCCTGTTTTTAATTGGAAAACATCGGTTGCATTTTTGAATCCCACTTGTTCCTTTACCTGCCTTCTCCCATGAAGAAAACGTATTTGATTGTAATGCGAGGGCCACAGCAGGCTGCCGTTCACCCATCGCATCGCACCCGTCCTCTTTCTTCAGCAATCACGGTGTCCAGATGCCAAGCTGTTAGAATAGTTTTCTCGCTATAGCATCTGCCTCCAGATTGATCAAGCAGTTGTGTCGGAGTCAGTTATGTGGTTAAAGGGATAATGGACTGTCTGTGCTGCCTGCCCCTCCAGAATGCCAATGGGTTCCCACTTGCATCTCACAGTAATTTATGCACCATTCCCAGTTGTTCGGAGCCTTCGCTGCATCCACCTCGTCTCCTTCCAGTCCGCAGCAAGAAAGGGGAGCTCCCAGCCCATCGTGCTCCCCACTGCACCCAAGGACGCAGGGGACTGTGGGGTTTTTGATGGCTTCCCTGTTTAAACAAGAGCAGCACTGCTTATCTGCTGCCACCACAACAGCCCCTGTATAATCGTGCTGCAGAAATTTCCTCATGATGCTGGGCCACAGCAACTCAGCAACCTCCTAATATGAATATTTCAGTGTTTGCAGCTCTGAATAACATACAGATTGGGAAAAAAAAAAAGCAGCATACTCTGCCTCCTTCCAGATCCCTTTCATAGTTTAGGGTCTAGGAAAAAGATGAATTAAAGTTAACAAACCAGAATCTGAGATTTTTTTTCCTCTAACCAGTATTGTGGAAGATTCAATGCAATAAATTTATTGCATGTGAGGTAAGCATTCTGATTTTTATCTTCTCTCTGTGTGAAACCAATCTTCTCTGAGAGGACATTTGAATTGAAGACAAAGGGGACAGATGGGGAAGGGCATCAAAACTCACAGTACAGGTGTGAAGCCATGAACCACTTGCTCTCAACCCCCACTGTGGTGTTTCTGCTGAGCTGCCACACCAATACTTCTTGAAAGATACAGGAAACAGTGTGTGAAACAGTGGAAAATCCAGAAAGATGATGTTCATGTTGTGCTGATTTTACTGTAGTGAAGTCACTCCACATGCTTTCATATTGCCCTCCCAGATTTGTGGATATAAGGACAATTTTCAGGTAGGAGAAAGCTGTGAGAGCACAGGCTGCACTTCTTCCACAAGGTACATGTGTCCATGTTTCCAAGGATCACGCTAGCTTAATAACAAAGCCTTAGGAGCTTACAGAATTTACCTCCTAATTTTTGCAATGTTAAACAGTTTCCTATCAAGCTGCAGATAATGGTTCAGACACCATCCTGAGCGCACTCTCATTGCACATTCCTGTGATTTCAATTATTGATGCACTAATATTTCCTATTAATTTTTAAATATTCTGGGTCTGAATGTAAATCATTGTATGCTTCTGAATAGGTCATATACATTAATTATTGAACTTTTGTAAGAGTATCAGTATTTTTTTATACATACTTGAAACTTTTTTGCTAACAACCTCCCCGAACCACAGAGAGGAAGCTTTGGATATAATATGAGCCCATCTGTTCACGCATGCCGAGTCTTGTGAGTATATTGCCGGTTTTGTGAAAAATAACAAAATTCCTAATCTATTTTTAGTACTGCTGCACCAGGAACTGACAACAGAATTTCAATGCTTATCATGGGACAATGTGTGAGAAAGAGACTGGTGTTTAGTAACACTTCATGTTTCATTGACTACAGGACCCAGAAAGAGATCAAAATGTGCACATCTAGAGAAAGGTAGTGACTGAGAGCAGGAGAGAAGCAACTCTGAGGTGGGGCATCCCAGATCATGCTCTTGAAACATGGAGTGAATTGAGAGGGAGAAAAGGGCATAGCAGCTCATGGATGCTCCAGTTCTGCCAACTTTACTCCTTCCAGAGCATTCTGTTTTGTGTTGCACGTGGAACTGATTCTAAATGTGTGTAATGCTAATGAGGGGAATTGATACTGACTGTCATAAACCATAGAAGCCATTAAATCAATTGAAAGAAAAGATGCCTTCATCTATTACCGAGATAAATAGATCCTAGAATGATCATGCCATTCCATTCTGTTCTCTTCCACTCCATTCCTATCTATCCACTCCATTCCTATCTATCCTCTGTTCCATTCTCCTCTGTTCTGTGTCACACACCTGCAGCGGATGGACTACAGAAGGAGGTTAGATATTTGGCTAAGAACAGTCCCATAATTTTTTAAGGTTCAAATTGCAATCAGCCAGAATCAACTCCATATGAAATTTTGAAGGTCTTGGGCATGTGTAATTGTGTGTGGGACCAGCATGTTCAGGAGTGACAGGGTCCTCGTATCACAGACAGGACTGATGTCATATGTAATCTGCTGAACATTGCTCTAGTAGAGGTGAAACTGTTTTATCCTCTTTGGAGCTTTAGCGTGCCCTTCCTGCCTGCCTCCTGCCACACTGACTGCCCCACAGACCAAACCCTCCCCTCACCCTTAAACGCCTTTTTGCCCTTCTCTGGCATCCTATTGATGTAGCTCCCTTTTGTTCTCCTTCAAATCTTGGCTGTCTCTCCTTTGACTATTAATGCCTGGGTAAGAAGGGATATTTATGTACTTTTGCTCTGTGGCTCTGCTCCAGAAACCTGACTGAAGCCAATGAAATCACTTACATGTCTGAAATACAACATAAACCAAGAAGCTTTTATGAATGACGATCTGTCTCTCTCTGCCACCCTTCCCCTTCATTATATGCTTGTCTTCTTTTATGCAGCCAGCTCTTCAGGAGACATATTTGTAGCATTTCATATGCTTGATAGTAATTGCAGGAGTAGTAAGAACAGTGATAATAATGTGGTATCCTAGGTTTCATTTTATGCTCATTTAAACTGGCATTTCTCTTTAATAAATCTCTGTAACTCAGTCTCTGAAATGCTGTAGCAAGGGTCCTGAAACAGGAAAGCTCCCTGTTGCAAGCCCCAAGCAATCAGCACTGTCACAGCATTTTACATGAGCCCATCACCGATTCTCAAAAGTCTTCAGCTTGTTGTTGATGCAGCTGATGCTAAGATCTAACCCATATTGAGTCTTTTAAAATGTGCCATAGACAAATTGCAATTAATATGTAAATAGAGAAACCCGGGCTTATCACATGTAGCTATCTGGGCTAGCAATCCAGCTTTACAAATCTCTCTCTTACAAAAGTCCCTCAAGCTACTTGCTTCCCCTTTTATTTTCTTGTTGACTTTAGCTACGAAACTGCCAGCAGAATTCTGAGAACTGGGGTGTCTTTGTAACCCACCCTGACTGAAGGCACAGCAAATGCCACCCGCCTGGCTAACCAGCAAGACAGCTCATTGCTGGGTTCCTTTTACAAATGTCTATCGCTTCTTCCACCCATTTTATATACGTATGTATAGATGTTTACAGAGCTGTGCAACTAAATCATTACAGCATTAGGAAGAAACAAAGACTCAGAATAGTGGGAGATTTCTTTAGTCACTGGCTGAAGAAACTACTGCCCAGAGCTTGTACATGTGCTGGTTCAACTGTTTCTCATTTCTGCTGGGCTCGCTGCCGTGGCTCTGTAATCTGCCCATGGCACTGGTCAGGTTTTCTTTTTCACAGATCAACTGATCAACCCCAAATAAACCCCCCAAAAGACAGATTTTTTTTTTTTGCTGAGCAACTGCACCTGACATAAATCCTAAACCTGTGATTCTGTTCTTCACCCATCTGCAAGTGACAATGTTTACACATCGTGGTTATTGTGGTGGGCATGGTGAGAGCCATTAGAGAGTGAATGCTGTAGGGAATGAATCCTGGGGACAGGCAGTGCCTGGCATTGGAAGGCAGACTGCATCCAGCCCTGCACACTTTCAGACCTACTGAGCACTGACTCTGAAAGTCAAATGAGCAGCTTTATCTGATTGTTGTTATTGGTAAAAGCAGTGAGAAGTAGCAGTCAAAGTGAGAATTTAAATATGGGTCTCTGTAAAAGCTCCTTGCGTCTACAGGTGGAAAACTCCTAAAAGGGTAAGCTGGGATATCCAGGAGCTTTAAATATCACTTATTTATTTAGCTATAGCACTGATATGCTCAGCTGAGTTGCTTTGTCTCTGCTTGGGGCTGACCTAAATCCGCCTGCCTCAGTCTTGGTAGGAATTGGCCTTTTCCCAGTCACAGTCCCTGAAAATCATGTTGAATTTGCAGACCACAGTCAGGAGTTGGTAACACCCGTCCCTCTTCTCTCTGAGAGGCACAGTTGCAGCACACTGACTAACCAGGGCTTATCTCTCTTGAGCATTGCCATGCTTGAACAATGTTACCAATGGGGCCTTGAGAATCCAGATCTAGTGGGAGGTGTCCCTGCCCATGGCAGGGGGTTGGGACTGGATTGGCTTCGAGGTCCCTTCCAACCTAACGTATTCTGTGATTCTACAATCAATAAGAAAAAAATGTTTAAGAAGTTTGAGTATGATACCCAGAAAAGTTAGACAATTCAGAATTTTCAAATATTTCTGAACACACATTTCCATCTCTTTAAGCACCTCAGTAATCTCTTGAGCCATGCAGTGTCCATTTGTATGACCAATTTCCTTCAGCTTAGCTATGGGCGCAGAGAGGAAAAGAAGAGATAGTCTTGAAAAACCCCTGATTCTATGCATTCATGGTGGTTTATCTCTGCTTTTCCTCAGAGCCAGGTCCCAGCCTGGAAGTTCCATGGATGTCTGTGAAGAATCCAAATGTAGCAGGCTTTCCCAGAGAACATTATGGTAAGGTTGCTGCCTCCATCACCACTGAGTTTGTTGCCATTTTCACGTCTGTAAGAAACAGAATCTGTATGGAATGGTCCCCAGCCCACCTGGCACTCCTGACCTGCAGTCTCTGATAACGAGATACCCAGCTGTAAGGCTGTGACACCCAGGCCCTTTTCAAGCTCTGAAATGGGATTTCCACAAACCTTTACTGAAACTCAGGCAAACCCAGTAGGAATTGCTCAAGAGCAGGAAAAGCAGAAGCAAGAGCCAGTCCTTTTCAGGCTCCGTCTAAACGGCATGAGGATGCTGCCATGGTGTTCCCACAACTGTGCTGATGTTCCCTCTGATGTTCCTACCATTCTGGTGGGCCTGAGGAGTTGTAGACTGACTGCAGCTTTCCTTCAGAAACATCCTTGTCCAGTTATGCCACATCCCATGGATGCCCCTGCAGAGCAGAGTCCGTGGCCAACTGTAGCTTCTTGCTTCAACTGGATACACACCAAAGGGTCGTGTCAGGTAGAATGCTAGGATAACTGTTGTGTCACAGAGACAATCTGACCTTTTTGTTTTACACTCGTAGAATTATTCCAATAATTATTACATTTATTAAGTTTTCATGGCTTAAACTTTTAAGTTATGAACTTCTTTCCAACCTGTGGCCCCACAGATCAGAAAGGCTGGAGTGCTCTAGCAGCTATGCAGACCCTATCAGTAATTTTGAAGATTTATCACATTTGGAAAGAAACTCTTAAAGTTACAGATAAAAATCATTCTCATCAATGCCTTTTTATACCAGCACCCTACTGGTTTTCTGCTGCACTAGGAAAATGGATCATTTTTGTGACAAAATGCAAAGCTGAACTATTGTGCTTCTCACTGTTAAGATGTTGGCAGGTCTGATGTGTGCTGGATTTGAAATGTTTATTGTACTGCCAGAGCAATCCAAAATCAAACAGTTTTACAGCTAATTATTCCCACTAATTATATGCAAAAGGCATCCATTTCTCCTTCAGTGATACAGTGCACATATGGATCTTCTGCTAAGAATAATCAAGTTTACACACATACATTAAGGAGAGACAGAGCAACAAGATCCCCTCATCTTCTCCTTTTAAAACTGGACAACTTCTTTTGTGGATCAAGCTGTTATTGAATTAAAGCCCTTCTCTGAAATCACAGTGCTTTCTATAACATATGTGAGAATGTAGAAAGCAGTTTGGGAAGAGAGAGAGAAACCTGGAGGGGCTGGAAGAGATCCAAACCGACAGAGAACAATGAGCGGGCTTGCTGCTCTGTTGATCTTGGATTCTCCCCAAGTGTCATTTTTTTTCCAAAAGCCACTGTTTTTTGTTGGTTTTTTTTTCCTCCTCCCCATTTCTTTTTCCTTCTTACAAGACAAGGACAGAGGAAAGACAGCAAGGTAGAGCAGTGATTTAAAGGAGGATAAACAGAAATTAAAAGAGAGGTGTTTATTAGTAGAGGAAAATGGTTTACAGCTGCATAAATGTAAACCCCATATCACATTGCACAGATGACGAAGTGTTAGGCTTTCCAAACTTACTTGTACAAGCACAAGGTGGGTTGAATAGAAAGTTAGGATCTGCTTATGCAGACTGAGTACAGAATTATGACCCTCTGGAGCTTATCTAGCCAAGCCTCCCCGCTCCAAAGCAGGGTCAACAAAAGCAGGTTTCTTAGGGCCTCTTCAGTCTCATATGAAAGCCTCCACATCCATGATGCTGTGCAAGATGCATCTGAAGACTGGAATGTTGCTGTCATCTTTGAAAAGTCCTGTCAGTCAGGGACCAGAAAAAGCAAGTGTTCAGCCCATCTTCAAAGACAAGGAGGGTCTGGGGAATGTCTGACATAAAGCCTCCACTCAGTCCCAAGCAAGGACTTTCCAGGCACATGATGGACAAGAAGGTGACTGGTATCAGCCAGAAAGTATTTGCCAGGGCCAAACTCTGCATGACCTACCTGATTGCTGCCTTTAATGAAAGGATTGGCTTTGTGGTGCAGGGGTGAGCAGCATATACCTCTCACCTGGGTTTCAGCCGGGATCTCAGAAATGGCCATCAGTATGGACACTCCTCAGCCAAACCAAGTTGATAATAACTGGATAGGGCAGCTCCAAGAGGGAAAGCTGACTGTCCTGCTGGATTCAAAGAGGCAGTGGGTTAAAGTAAGTCTGCCAACATTGTATGAGATACATGCTGCAGGCTTATACTCTTTTTGTATGAGCAACCTAGACAGCAGCATGGGATCCATCTTCAGTGAATTCACAGGTCACACCAAATTGGATGGGCCAGTTCATTTGCTGTCCAGGAGGGTGGGGTTGTCAGGCAGATAGAGGTTGCCTGGCTGGAGAGTCGACAAAAACATAACTGAGCAAAAGCATAATTCTCAGCTTGGAACAGAATAATGCATGATGGAGGCTGACTAGCTAGAATCAGCTCAGCAAAAAAAGGAATTGTGGTCCTGCAGACAAAGAGTGACCATGCGCCAGCAGCACAACACTGGGGCAGCGACAGCTGAGTGAGAACAGGGTTGCAATGCGGGGCAGAGTGCTGCTGCAAAGGACACAGCCAGGGAAGGGGTCCTGCAGAAGGGAGACCTGATGAAAAGGACACTCTAGCACCCTACACATGAGACAGAAAACATTGCAGCAGGACTAGGAGAGAGCTACGATGTGGCTTGGGAACTGAGGTATCTGACATTTAAAGACAAGTTGAAGAGAAGTTTTTGCTTCACTGCAGAGAAGGTTGCATCTAATAACCGTCTTCAACTACCTAAGGGAGAACTAGAGAACGTGGATCCAGATTCTCCTCAGTACGTGCAGTGCAAGGGCAGGAGGAGTTCCAAAGATACAAGGGAAGTTTCCCCACACTGCAGATGGTTAAAGAAGTAGAGCAGATTGTCCAGAAAGAGATCATGAAATAACTAGTCTTGATGATACTTTTCTCTGACTGGGAAAAGCCCTGACCTAGCACTCAGGCTGACCCTGTTCTCATGCATCATATGGAGTTTTACTGTCTGCCATGCCGGCTGTCTCCCTTGGCATTCTGAAGACATGGAGAATTATACTTTGGAGGACTTACCAGCTCAATTCTTTCCCTGCAGTTTTACTGCATTATATGTCTAATTGCCATCCACCCAACTTTTGAACTTTATTCATTTCATCCTTTCAAGATATGAAAGTTATGCTAAAGTGTCTCTAAAGCCCCATGGATTTAACAAAAGTTATGCTGATTAATGGAGACAATTACTTCTCTATTTAAAGAGTTACAGAAATGAACTAAAAAGAAATTATTTTACTTTCAGGTTCTAGTTCCCTGTTCACTTAATACATGTGCTGCTTCTCTGACAGGAACTAAAACAATGAGCAAGTCAAAAGAAAGATGTATTGTAGAGTGCTTCATCAGGGAAATGTATTTCAAGTTCCTTCATTGCTGAATCTTTACACTCACTTTATGGGTGTGAGGACCTCTGCCTTTTCAGATGTGCAGACTTACACCTGACATCCAAGACAAACAATTACCCTGTATCTGGAATGTTTTGAAAACCAGATAGTGACTCAATCTCAAAAAGAAATCCACTTTGCTCTGGGAGAAACTGTTTAGAAATTATAATAAGACTGATCTTCTCCACAAGAAGAATGAATATACGCATATGGTCCCCTACCACACACTTGAGTAATTCACCACTAGCACTATCCTAATCTTCACACACTCTCCTGAAACACAGACTCACTGGTGTCAGCATGTTACAAGCAGAAACTAAGACAGTGGAAACACTAAAAAAAAATGTTGCAAGAATAAAAATGCTGAAGAATAGCCCCATGTGCTGCAGATGAGTTCCTCTTGCTGTAGTATCTCTCCCTGGGTTTCCAGCTGGACTACAGCCTCAGCCAACAAGGTAATCCATGTGGTTCTGGTGCATGAACAATGGCCATTTTAATAACATTATAAAAGTATTAGTGCAGCTTTAATTCAATCAGAACTGTTACTTGGCAAGGTAAAACACTCCCTCAAAACACTGCCAGAGAAGCTTAACTTTCCACTACAGTTCAAAGGAAGCAATTAGCTACTCGTTATTTAATGGGCGACTACCAATGACCTGTGAGAATTATGATCCAGATCGGTATCAGCAGTGAGTGTAATGACTGCATCTTCCAGCCAGTGAAAGGGAGACATTGCCATGTTCCATGAGGAAGAATCTCCTGCTTGATGAAAGCAATCAGGCATATAAATACACCACCACTGGATTTTATAATGCAAACATTGTTATCCCTACATAGAATATTTGGTGTAAATGTCCTGAAATGCATAAAACGAAGCCAAGGGAACAAAACCATGCACAATTTGTTACACTGATCATGGAAGGGGGGTTTGCTCAGACAGACTCTGAGAACCATCTGGGAGACAAGTGTTCAGTTTTGCAACAGATTGCATAATTTTCATGCAGAATCTGGAGAAAAAGCTCTAAATGCTTTAATAGATAGTCGATTTAACATGCTTTTAATCTTTGTTTTGTGTTGTCTTAAAGGCTATACATATGTTTTGAATGACAGAAGTAGTTATTAACTTATTATAGTGCTCATCCCTTTGCACAATTCGCTTTCTTTTCTTCTCATTGTGCGTGTCTGTGTGCATGCAATATTTCACCTTACAGGGTTCATTTTCACAGCACATGGTAATTAATCTTAGTAAAAGCCAAGCATCTACTGCATATGCATGCCATTTGATTGATTAGATGAAAAATGTAATGTTACAGTTCATACATTAGCAATATTTCAATATAACATATACCAAGGACTCTACTATCAATAATAAGAATACTTCAAGAACAACACAAATTAACACCTGAAGCATTAAGAATGACCTTGAGCAAATGAAATGCTTTACCTGGAACATGCTGCTCAAAATGTATTTAAACTGAGTACCATGCTTATGGGCTAAAAACGGCTGTAGAAAGCACTGCCCTTCAGAATGGGAAAACTCCAGATAAAGAATTGCTTGCTTGGAGCATTTTAGAAGTGGCATCGTGTTTAGAAACACTGCATTCACTTTTAGGGTTTTTTAGTGACATGCAAATAAATATACCTGCTGCACAGCAGCAAAAAGCCATGCAGCAGTACTTTTTTCCAACCTTCCTGCACAAGTTAATAAAAATATTGGAAGACATAAACTGAGGATTCAATTTAAGGGCCAGAAACACAAAGGCAAAGCCAGAATGAGACTATAGATACTGTATGGGAAAAAAAAAAAAGCCATGCTGTATTACATGACATGGTTATGACAAAAGGAAATACCAGCCTTCATTTGGATATCTGTTCTTCCATATCCAAAAGCAAAATTACATCAAAATACTTCTGCGCTGATTGACTTGTAATGCAACCCACAGCAGCGTCTCTGAACCTCAAGCAATGCTAATGCTTTCAAACCTGCTCTAAACTGGGTCAGCTGTATGGAGAAATCGTAAAAAAATGATGCTGTAATTCAATTTAGCCCTGTGTGAGAGCTGCACAATAGCAGGATTAAAGGAGCTGAAAATGAAGACAAGTGGTTCATTATTAACTCCTTCAATGTTTTTCCTTCTGCTTTTTCTGGAGCGTCCTTTATTTCTAGTTTAGAATCATAATTTCTGTGGCATGATACAGTGGGTATGTCCTGTATTGCCTCTCCAGATGAGAACATTGATGTTTTCCCAAAGGCATAATAAAGTTTATGAAGTCAGTCAGCATTCACTATTAATTTTACCCACATAGGTAACAAAATAAATTAGACAGAAACAGCAATATATAGTCATACTAAAGCTGCAGAGTGTATAAAACAGAGTCAAGTATTTTTTAAGAAAGAAAAAAAAGCTGCTGTTTAACTGGGCAAAGCCATGTAAAACAAGTAATGCTAAAGCTGCGAAAAAGTGCTTGTGTGCAGAGACTCCTGTTTGTTCCTTTTATCATGCAGACATTTAAACAGCTGGTCTTTCTTGTACCGTGGTGATTTTATAGACATCATTGCTTTATGCACCTGAAGAGGCCTTTTTTCCCTGGGATATTTGGTGGGGTGTGTGCATGTGGGAATGTTTTGGATCAGCATGTGTAACCGCCACGAGCATCCTTCCCGCAGGCAGCCCCATCTCTGTCCCGGAGTACAACAATAGCTCTCCATGCCGATCATCACCAGAGTCAGTGTTCAATTCAGAGGCAACGTCAAAGCGAGTAACAATTGAACAGAAACCAGCCTGGAATCGTTTAAAGAGCTGGGTAAGCCTAGAGATATAAAAAATAAAATAAAAAACTCCTGCTCCATGGGAGCAATTGTACTTTTGTGTATGAATCTTTAAAAACCTCCTCTGAATTCTTCTACTTTGAGAGCTTAGACAGCTTCAATTAAATTCAGTCTGGCCATCTAAAAATAAAGTTGATAATAGACACAAGTGTAGTGTTGCTTCTGCTATGGAAAACTGTCTCTCTTCCAAACTGTAATATCTTGGATAGCACTCAATTTTGAACTTCATCTTATTCTTAATTGGCAGAGGATTGATGCAAAATTCTATTTGGCACTTAGTACTTGTATTTAAATTGCAGGACAGTGTGGTCCAAAATGGGTGGTTTGGTTTTGGCTCCCAGTCACTCAGTGGAAGGGACCTGCTGGAGCTCCTCCACCTCTGCCTTTGCAGCCATGGCATGAGGCCGGAGTGATGTGCTCAGTCACTGAATGTTGTTCTGGAAAACAGTTTGAGGTCCCTCGTGTGTGTCTGTGTGAGTGTATGTGTGTGCATACATGGCACTTTCCACACCTCGAGCTGCAGTTGCTTGGCCATCCCACCAAAAAGATTAAAAACTGACATGGGAGGAAAATCATAATAATCCAAAATAAAACAGTAATGCAAGTGATGATCAGCATGAATATTTTTACTACCAAGAAGTCTGAGGCCTCAGTTGAGAGACTCAACCATGATTTACACTATGTGTTTTGAAGAATTTGCAGTTTCTTTTCCTCTGCTTCCATATCCCATATAGTAGGAGTAATTCCATGAATGGTTTCTCCCTTTTGAACTTCTGATTCTGTGATCCCAGAGCACAGAAGCTGCCTGATAACTCATATATCACTGTATCATTTCATTGTGCAGACCTGCTCGTACCTGGGATGTGGCCTGCATCATCCATTCGTGTCAACTGATGTCATAATTCATATTAAAATAGTTGGTCGATGAGCTCATCTATTATATTAGGGTTGGGGCAGTCATCAGGTCAGCATGAGAGGAAGGAGAGTAGCTGAGGATAGAGAAAGCATTCAGACAAAGAAGCTTCATACAATGGCACAAACAGGTATCATAAGCAGAAAATATTTGAAATAAATGTAGTGATGGAAAAGTTTGAGTTGAGAATAAAGAGAGAGAAAAGGGGCACAGTCTCTTAATTGTGCACATTATCATTTAGCAGTGAATGTTTACGCCATCTGTGGTCCAAAACGTATGTTCTCCTTCAACAGCGATCACATCTTGTGATTGCAGACCTACTTGTGTCACTAGGAATGAGGAAGGACATGCAACTTCCTAGGCTCTTTTTATAAAAACATGTAAATGTTTGGTTCTGTAAGAGAAAATTGACTGAAGGAGAAAGGTAAACTTCAAAATCAGAGTGGGAGCATTTTTTTTTCCCTGTAGGCATGGTTGTAATGTAATTACATTTGTGAGACAAATTTATAAACCCCTCATGCTGTTTGTTTTATCCGTTTTTAGCAGTTTTCTCAGTTTGAATGATGACAAAGATTCAACCTTTATGTTTGCTTACAGTCAATCTCATGTTTAAGTTACTGGAATTTGCAACTAGAGGTTTCATTTGGTTTGGGTTTTTTAACTCCTCTTCCCTATCCCAAATAGTAGGAGTGATTCCAGGAATTGCTGTTCCCTTTTAAACTCCTGGTTCTGCAATCCCAGAGCAGAGAGGCTGCCCAATACCTCATGTATTTCTCTATCATTTCATTGTGAAGATCTTGTAGTCCCCATGTCCCCCACACTTCTGTCATTTTTTTTTTCAGAAGGTACTTTTGTTTGTGTGTTTTTTCTCAATGCACAACTGCAGTCCTGGAACTCCTGTAACTGCAGAGTGTCTTTATGACAACTTTCAAGGTATCATGAATCTCAGTTTCACATTAAGCAGAACCGAACTGAATCTATACTTTGCAAAATGAGAACACAGCGTTAACTTCATCAAACTGAGACAAACTAAAGCTGGAGATACGACGTCTGCCAGAGCATCAGAGTGTTGTCGTGACCACGTAATGGGAACAACTTCCAGATGTCAAGCTTGCAGTGGGAAAGGATGTTTGTATTAAGGTAGGAACCATAGCAGAGAGCAGTTCTGCATCAATTAGGCCAAGTGAGCACAGCAGTACACGGGGTTTAATCTGGAAAGGGAAAGCATGGCCTGATCAGCAAAAGATTAAAATATTTGGAGTAAAATTCAACTAGGGCACGGCAAAAAGAGGAATGTAAATTACAGCAATGTGCTCCCACATTGTAGTTTCCTAAATGCATTCATTTACACATCTCAACCTCTAAAAGCAACAGGTACCTTGCTTTCATGTGTACCTTGCTGGATGTAATGCTTGTTTCTCAGTAGTCATAATATACATTTCAGGCATGTGATCCAATATCTGCTGAAGAGAGAAGTCTGCATGGCTCTGCAGCTCATTTGAAACGGGTGCGGATCAGGAAGATGAGCACCACACTGTTTTCCCGAGTGAAGAACCATGCGTCAGTCAGCTGTGCCACAGTCGTGTCTTGGCGGAGTCTTTGCAAAGTAACTGCCAGTTGCTTTTGACAGGTATGGATGAGCAGGCAGTCATTTAAGCCCACAACAAGTGTCTCTGCAGTAATTAGGATACACTGAGAAATCTGATTGGAATTTCTGCATGATGAGAACATTGCCAACTGCTTTTGATATTGGCTGAGAGCAACAGTAACAGGCTGACAACGCCTGTTCTGAATCTTCACCAGCGAGGGTGGAAGATGCTCTTCAGCAGGTTTATCCTTATCATTGCCCCTTTCTTTTCCAACCTCTTAGGCCTATTGTAAAAAAATAAACAACAATGTTATTTTAAAGGGCTAGTTGTGCCAGGCTCAGGCTCACTGAGAAGGGTTGATGTGTACAAACTGCTTTCTTCATGTGCAAGCTTCCCCTCCACATCACATTTCCCACCAAGTGCTATTATTCTATTCAGATGCTTTTCATAAGCACTGGCAAAGGGGTTTGCTGTCCTGTCTCTCTTCTCTTGAGTTCCAGCTTGCTTGAAACAGAAAAAGATGATTTACAGTAGATCAATATTCCCTTCAGATGTAAATGCATCAGCCCTCATAAGTGCAGCAGGATTGGGCCTGGCCAGTGCTCTAATGCTCCATCTCAGAGTATCTCAGGGGCCGGGGAATTCTAATGAGGAATCAATGAGAACAAATTTCTCACAGCCTCTCGGAGTAGGTGTGGGGCTGGGTAACTGGAGGTGGTTTTCTGCAAATGAGATGCAAAATGGAGGAATCCAGGAAATTCATTGTGGCAGTTTCAGTGCTGGGCAGGACTGTGAGCTTGATCCCAGAGGTGACATTGTGCTGCCACTAATGATGTTCTTCCTGCCCAGGCTGCCAGTGGACAAAACACTCCCCGTTATTCACCCCCCTTAGATGGCACCTGTTGTCTCCTTTTGCTGTTTCAGCAGGGGCTGTGAGTCACCCCAGCTGGGCCTGATTTATAGGTTGGGTTAAAGGGAATATTTTCTGTGAGGTATTTTAGGATGAAATGAGAAGTTTTAGGACAGTATGAAAAGTGTTTTGCTCTCTCCCATGATGCGGATGTGAACCAGCCATACTTTCTAGTGTCCATTTGATAGCTCTATAAGAAAGGAGTCTGGATTAAGCTGCTGTACTTTCTGGCTCTCAGGGCATGAGGGACTATGTAAACATAGCCATATATATCTATGTGTATGTAAACATACGCATATAACTGTATCTATATCGGGGTGATGTTTTGTACCACCTTAATGGAACTGTTCTCAGGTGTTTTCCCAGGTTGGAGACCAGGGCTTGTTGAATGTCTCTGCAGCCAAATGCTGAGGGTGTGTATTTATAAAAAAACAGGAATCCTGTTGCATATATTAATAGTCTGAGGTGCATAGAAATTCCGCAAATGTCTTGATATTCCTAAAAGCTATGACAAGTTTAGGTGCATTGTACCAAGTTGGCACTATTCCTTACAGTAAGGACCTTTTTGTCTTTGTTTTGTGAACGACCTTCTCATTTATGGAGTCCCTCTTTGTTCTTCTCTCCAAGCTGTTGTTCTTTTGTGTTAAATAAAACCCAAACAATTAAGTATACAAAAGTGCACTTGGGCTCTGTGCACACCCAGCTGAAAACAGGGCCAAACACGCCAGCAGAGATGGGAGCTTTGTCATGAGAGCAGAATGACCGAATCTGAAACTCATTATTGGAAGCACAGTGACATTTAAATTACGCCGCTGTTTCTCCTACGGGCTTCTGACAGGGTATTTTCAGGAAGAAAATTTAATGAATTACAAGGCGCTTAAATTCAATGCTTGGAAATGGTATCTTGGGATTCTTAAATGAAACGTTAGCCCTGTGTATCTCTATGATTTCACTGTGGATGTGACTTGTAAAACTGACGCTGCATGTCCTCAAATCTCCAGTGTGCTTCCTTGCATCCTTTAAGTTCTGGCCATCTCTGTGACAACCACACAGCAGAATCAGTCACATCGAGAGCTTTGGGGAGGGAAAGGTATGAGCAGTCAGCTTTGCATTGTCACACATAACAGACAGCAAAGACTCACGGGGAAGAGGAGAATTGTTAGGGTAAAGCCAGTAATACAAGTGAGTCCTCTGTAACTGCAGGGTCCCTCACGGAAGTGATCTGTGACAGGTGGGGAAGGGGAGAAGTGGCTTCAGAGAGGTGAAGGCTAATTTTTTATGTTGAAAAGAAAGATTTATCCTTGTTATCTGAGCCCCCAGTTTATCAGGGTTATTTATCTATGGGGTTAACTCCATCAGCTCCACTAACTGCACGCCAGTGAGAGAAAAGAGATAATTAAAATTACCACCATGCTTAGTCAACTTGCCAGCATAGGGATACTCTCTTGAATTGGGGCTCAATTAAATTAAGCTTAACTTCTTCCAAATAGACGCCAGGAGTAGACATCTGGCAAAGCCTCGCTGCAAATGCACAGAGCTGCATTACGACGATCTCTGAGGACAGAGGGAAAGGAAAGTGAACAGGTACAAGGGAGCAAAGCTTCTGCCAAGCCCTTTAATCTTTGTTTTGCAATACAAAGCTACCACTCCCCAAAAATACTAATTATTTCACTAATTTATTACTAAATCACTAAACTAGGCATTCCACGTGTTTGCCCCTATGTATGCACGTATATATAATGTATGCATGTACACTAACGGATGTTCCTTTTTTCTGTAAACATATCTAATTCTTGTGTTTCACGATAATTTATAACTGCAATTAAAAGGTCTGAAAATAATATAAAAGGAAGCAGACTAATTGAGGCAGTCAGAGACAAGATCAAGGCTCTCTTGGTCTTGAAATCGATAGCTCCATAAAAGGAAGTCTTGGAATATTCGCTGATTCTAAGGATATTAATATCAGCAGCTGCAGTTCTGTCCATCTACAAAGGGGCATCAAAGAATTAATTTTTGCAATATGCCCAGAAGGTAAATAGCACACTCTCTACTAATTTAATGAATCAGGAAAAAATGAATCAGAAAGTCAGGAAGACCTGCTAAAGCTACAACCAGATTACATGTTCCAAATTCCCAATTCTCACTCTTTGGGAATCTGCTAAAACCTGAAGACAAAAAGACTTCCATTCAGATTGTGTCTGATAAAAAAAGTGCAACTGGCAGTTGTGCTCTCACACTCTGAGAAGTCAGGATGCTTAAAAAATCATTCAGAGTGGAAGTAAATAATTATCTTTTCTTATTTTTGTCAGCAGTATGAAACTTGAAGCACATTTTCAAACATGAAATCTGCATTTCAGAAGCACATTTATGAGTACAAGCTGAAACCTAGGACTCATCAAGCACTTTCTATTTTAAATTATATTTATCTTTATCCTGCAAAGGCATCAGGCCATTCCTTTCACTTAACTATGTGAAATTCCCTTTCTCTGCGCCTAAACTGTAGCTACGTTCTCTGCTTTACTGTGTTCCTGTTTCATAGCGGGGGGAGATGTAAAAGTATTGATGAAGGCTGAAGAAAGGACTTACTAATTTATTCTTTAGTGAGATATCATTTGAATTCTTTGGAATTGCACTAAGTCTCCCAAATTCCCAAGTCTTCCTACATGGCTTGTTCTTGCGTGGCTACAATGATGGAGCAGTATAATATAAATAGTGAGCTCTTCTTTCAGGAGACCATCCTCAGTTTTTAGCTGGTCCACTCTCTTTCTGGGGGTGACTGATGATCTTGCCCTTCTTGGCCATTAAATAAAAGATTCCACAGAATAATCCAGAGCATTAGATGTTAGTTTTCTACCCAAATGTGTGATATCTTCAGCTGTGGCAGCAGTCACTCCCTTCTCCAGGCATTCATTTAATACTCAATTCCAAAGCCAAATTAAAAGGGGAATTTATACCTAAATTCTTGTCTGCACTCCTGATTAGACTTTGTCAGAATCCATTGGAGTTAACCTGACTCTCAGGCTGTGTTTAATTCAATAGTTTATACTATAGGGACACACTTTAGTGGTGGAGTTGGCGGTGTGAGGTGTTTGGAGTCAATGATCTTAAATGTCTTTTCCAACCTAAATGACATTATGGTTGTATGACAGAACATACTTAAGAAGTGTGAGTTGATTTTAATATAGTCACAAGCTGGAAAACAGTAAGTATTGAACCCCTTCAGCTGACTTAATCTAAATAGGAAAAACATCAGCATCCAAAAATCTTAGACCTTAGAAAAGCTACTGCTCATCCTGGCAAATGCATCCAGTATCACTGGAAATAAAGCACTGAAAAGCTCTCCAGGTTTCTGTAAGGGGACAAAGCAACTCAGCTCCTGAAGGTCCTGCTAAGGTGCAATTTGCAGCTAGTGCGAGTTTGCACACCAACGAGCATCAGGATTGGGTTGAAGGAAGTTGTAGGCTTGAAGCCATAAAGTTCAGTATTAGAAAGGTTGCTCCAGTGGGAAAGAAAAGCAAAAGTCAAATTATTGTCTGAAATTTTGCTCCCTGAGCCATAAATGCATTCCTCTGAGAAGTTATACAAGTGATGAGCAAGTCAGGGAAACTGCTGGTGCTGGAGTACCTTCCCACGGGAAAAACTGATACTGTCATTATCAGCAATCCCAGAAAACCATTCTGACACGCTTATTTTAATTTTCTGCCATTGGCAATCAAAGAATTGTGCTTGTGAGAGAAAGAACATTCTAAGACCTCCATCATCTCCCCCCTTCCCTCACACACTGAACAGCACACATCTCTCTATGTCTCTGCTGCGCTCAGCTGCTCTCTCACCAGTGGCTGTGAAGCCAGGACTCCTGCTGACACAGGATCAGAGGCAGGCTTAGCATTTTAGACGTGGTTCTGAAGTCCCAAGAAATCCTTTGCAAGCCGCATGCTTTCAGCTGTGCTGAATTGCTGCTGCCTTCAGATCCAATCTTTCCAGCAGCTGATTTCCCTTTATCCTGCATGACCAGACTTGTCCCAGAGGAGAAATTATGGTTCCAGCTTTCCTAAAATACTGTAATTCTTATTCCCACAGTGGCACAAAACCAGGTCATACTGAATCTTGTTTACACTCGCTTCACAAACTTATCCATTGCTTTTATCACGCAGATGGTCGTGTGTAAGAAAACATATTTGTTAGATGTAAATTTTAGCTGCTCGGGGTCCCCGTCTCTGCGCAATATCAAGCCTAATGTCACCACAGGACAACATTTATGTTTTCATTTAAAAATAAAGTAAGCAGATGGGACTTCTCTCATCCATACAGTAGTAAATTAAAAACAAAAGTAACCATTTTTTTAATGATGAACTCTGCTGGGATGGGAGCTTGGCACTCTGACATCTGGTCTAATTTGTGTATCCCAGTAGCTGCAGCACAGCTTTTACTACAACACGGAAACGAAGCCTGCTAATATGATTTTTGCATAATCCCTGTGAACGCACACACAGAAAGTCTGGGCTTGCTCACCTCTCAGCAAAAGCAACCCAGTACACATGGATTTACTGCCATGGCGCAAGTCCCACAGTAACCACTGCAGCTGAAACTCAATCATACAAAGTTCATTTGAGATTATTTCTCCACAAGGACAATAAGAAAGAGAAAGGGTTAGCAGTATCCCAATTTGTAACTTTGAAATTTTCTCCCCAAATACATGGTTTTCTCCCTGTAATATTAAGAAGTCAGATTTTCTGTGAATCTCTCGACCATTTGGGTAAATTGTTGAGATTCCACTAAATATTTAAAGTGTTTCTTAAATAGGCACCTTGTGGTGCCAAGAAGTTGTCAATATTAACTTAATTGTTTTCCGTTAAATATAAAATATTAAAACTTTTCATCTTTAACTAGACACAAAGCATGATGAGTAAATGGTTAAATAAGACTTCAACATAACGTGTTACAGATACGCCATGAAGTTGAATGGCCTCTTTCATCTAAATACTAATGCAAATAAACACTCTTAAACAGATGAACAGGCAGATTACAGGTTCCACAAAATAATGACTTTTTCTTTAAAAAGTGCTCATTTGTGACTCTAATCTGGTCATAACTCACCTGCTGGAATTGCTGAGCAGCTGGTTTGTCTCAGACCAAGTAGTGCTGAGAAAGTCAAGACAGGCTTCTCATTCAGAGATCCAGCAGTAACATTACCAGATGAACTTTGAAGAGCTGAGCAGCTCCATTCCTTGGCTGCTAGCTGAGCTGACGGCAAGGCACAGCTGTGCCTGTTCTATGGAATGCTGAAGGTTCTCCACCTGTAACAAAGGGATAAGGTCAGTGTTGGCGATATTGCTCAGTGGTTCTCATGTGGTGCTTTGAAAAACCCCACAGCAGTGTGATCTCAGTGGGGTAGGGGTGGTTTTCCAGCAAGCAGCTAGTTTGGCTGGCAGGGAGAGAATGCATTTATCCTGCACCCATTAGGCTTCAAGTTTGGAAGTTAAGTGTATCTGTACACATGCGAGAGAGTCGTTTTCTCAGGTATTTTTAGGAAGCATTGATTTTGCAGGGCACACTAATTAGGGACGCCCTCCCTTACGGTCTGATCTTGTGGTGAGGACACTTTCCTGGGAGGGAAGGAAAAAGTAGGTTCAGATTCCTTAAAACATGGGAAATAATAATTCCAAACAGCCCCCTGCGCTCCACTGTGTTCCAAGAACTGGATATAAAGAGTTACCACTCTGTATTCTTCCAATACCACAATGTAAAGTTCTCATGAAATTTTAAAGTTCTCACAATTTAAAAATGAACATTTTGTGATGGAAAGGTTTTGTTCTTTAGTAGTAAGAGAGGAAATAGAATCTGGTCTTTGCAAGTAGCATTCCCACGTGGGCTCCAGAAATACTTTTTATTGTCTTTAGGGCAAGAACTAAATCAGAGAAAGGCTCTTTTATTTGCCACCTGTGAATCCTGACCCTGACCTGGAAAGTCTCCCCTCACTGTTGCACGAGGCGCAATTAAACCTGTGAAGCAGGAGCTCCCAATCTTAGCAAAACATGTCAAATGTATCAGAGCTCAAAACCTCCAACCTCATTTTATTCCCTTTAAATGTGCCAACCTGCCTCACTTTAATTTGCATGAAGCAAGAACAGCACTGAATAGGTCTGAGAAACTTCAGACTTTCTCTGATCTGTTCTGGGCTGCTAGGGTTTTTGTTTTTGCTGAGGGAAGAGCAGAGTTCCAAAATAACAAGAGGTAGATTATTTTAAAATTCAAATGCTCCCATGGACCCTCAGATCCACACTGTGCGTGAGGGAGCACAACATAAAATCTTTAATATTCCAGTTTTTGTCAGTAGTGTCTGATCACAATAGGTTTGCTCATCCCCAGGAAACACAGGTCATCCTTGTTCTGCTGAGATCTGTGCTTAAATTTGCCTTGTTTTCTTATAAACCCAAATGCATCCAGAAGCTCTTTTGTCTTACATCCTTGAAAATGAGAAGTCTTACAACAGGGAATAGGGCCCTTGATGCTGAAAATGACAGGTAACTCAGCTTACTGTTTTCCTAGTAAAATCAATGCCTCTAGAACACTGGATCCCCAGGGTCTGCAGTTTTGCATTGATCTCATTCACCTCATTTCCCACAAGAGCCTTTCTCAAATGCTGCTATTGAGTAACACGCTCGCTGGTATGAGGGGGAACACAGAAGGAGTAACCTTTGCTGCTTGAGTAAAATGCAGAATGACATAAAGCATCCAACTCAGACTCCTTTAGGGTGTTTAAGACACAGAACTCATTTTTCTGGATGAAAAGCAGGCAGTGACACTGCCAGCAGCAACTGTGTCGGCTCAGGTCCTCCCAGCAGGAGGGAGATGGAGGGTGGCTGGAGAGGAAAGCACAACAGATGCCACAAATGGAAGCGCTCATTTAGAGCCCACATTTAACGACAGAAAATGAGATGGGGAGCATGTGAAA
This sequence comes from Piaya cayana, assembly GCA_013389865.1. NCBI lineage: Eukaryota > Metazoa > Chordata > Aves > Cuculiformes > Coccyzidae > Piaya > Piaya cayana. Next base: position 46,004 of record WAAB01025330.1, read on the forward strand.
GTTAGCAATGGCTCTTCAAAAGACAACATATGTAAATGATCAATAATGGAAATTATAGAATGATTAATATGTATTTAAACTTGGGGTCCCAGTATCCAGAGGATCCTTATCTGGATATAAATGAATAATGAATGGGTTGGTTTGGGATCTAACCACAAAAACAGTCAAGATGAAAACTAAAACATAGGTTAGGGAAATTCCAAGGGGAAACGTTTTGTGCAGAAAAACCTTTCTCCTCCTCCCAGAATAATTTAATAAATTATATAATAAATTATATGTCATATTGTTCAATCAAAATATTTTTTCTCCTATTTTGTATTTACCCTCATTTAAAAAGTCTATTGTATCTATTTTTAAAGGAAAAATTTTAAAGGAAAACTTTGCAGTTTTCAGGAACACAAATATCAGAATGAGCAAGATATAGTTTCAAAGAAGGGGGAATAAAGGGACTTTGAAGAGACACAATACAAAATATATTATTTCTAAGTAGATGATGTTAACATTTTATACCGCTTAGCACTAAGGTGATCATTACAGAATAGGACACATGTCATGCTATATGCATTGCTAAATTAGAAATGAATTTTAATGCAAACCAAAATATTAAAAAAGCAGAGTTATGAAATATTTAGAACATGGCTGCCTTACAGCAGTTAAGATCGATCAACATAAAATTCAACACCTTTTTCCAAAGTTATCTGGATCTATTTGGATGCTCCTCAAGCCATTAAAGAGTGGTGACCCTTGAGAAGTTTAGCATTTTGCCAGATTTTACTTTTTATTGGACTGGCTCTAGAGCTGTGTTTGTTAACTTGGGACCACGTAACAAAGCAGTGTCTGCCTTAGGCTACAGTGACTTTTTTTCTCTGTATAAAGAAATAATCATTTCCATTGCCTATTAGAGAATCCAAAATATACCTGCAAGCCCTACCTGCTACTTAAAGGTAGGGAGAAGACCTGCATTGCTAACTAGAGTCAGGGGGAGCACTTTTCTTCTTTGCCTTTTCCTGTTTTTTAATGATTACATTCTGTCCATCTCCTTAGAAAGGTGGCAGGTGCTTCATGGGTTTGTTATAACCCAGCATGACACACTGTTCTGTAATAGGTTTTATCAAAACAGCTTTTAGTTGGAATCCAGTGTGAGCTCTGGGCTGTGAACTCAACTGGAAATGCAGCGTGTCTACTTACTGGCACCAAAGAAATACAGGAATCTATGCACAGCAGCAAGGCAAAAAGAAGAGGACAGGTCCATGGGCCTGAAAAGCATCCCATTCCTGATGGGTTGTTTTGCAGTGCTGGGCTTCCACTGTTAACGAAACCCAAAATGGAACGTGCAGTTCCATCTCCTGGCAGCTGAAGAACTGCAGTTAAGCTTGTGTTTCTCAGGACTGTGATATTTCTCCACTCATGCCTCCTCTTTTGCTTTGAACTTACATGAAATCAATCTCTCAAGTCCCTCAGATGTTTTTCCCAAGAAGCTGTTACCTGATGGCACTCCCATCATCTCGGCATGAGTACCAGACGTGGCTTGAATAGCACAGAGCTCCACACAGGGTGAGTTTCACCTGGGTGAGTGCCAGCAGAGAGATGCAAATAACTTGAGATGGGTCATGATGAGGATTACAAGTAGCACTTAGATGTCTTTTTTTCCATGACCCGTTCCATTTCCTGAGTGCACTGGTGTTAAAAACGCTGTTCTGCCTGCTGCACAGTGTGTTTGTGATGGGGGCAGACTGTATCTGTCAGAGAGCTACAGACAAACCCAGCTAGAGGAGACGTGCCAAGGCTGTCTTCCACCGAGACGCTTCCTACATCTCCTTCTGCATAGAGCTCACCTGGCAATGCGGTTGTTTCCAGACCATCGGCATCACAGGAGGAGCCTCAGCTGTGGTCACGGCGAGGATGCGAGCACAGCAACAGTGGGTCCTGCATGGGAACTCCTGCTAATTGGGTAGAGCCGCTCTGGTGTGCAGACACCAACTGGCAAGCGCGACTCCCACAATGAGAGAGCTCCATAATTTCCAAATGTAACTAACAATTTGTGACAATAAAGCAGCAACAGGAGCCAAGATGCTGGCACTTCTTCTTGTCACCACTTTCAAGCACACTAACTAGAATTTGCATTTGTTTCTTTTCCAAAGGCAGTCACTTATTTTATAAAGTAGGGATTTAATGCATGCACTTCCCTTGGCACAACTGCATTTTTAAGCCAAATCTCTAAACATTTCGGGGTTGTTTCCCTAAAGAAAGGAACCTGGATAGTGTATTAAACCAGGGAAATGCCATCATCCATACAGAGCAGAGAGCAGAACTGTCTCCAAAAGGGTAACATCATTTTGATACAGGAAAGTGAAGATGATGGAAGTACACAAAACTGTGGGTGAGACAGGCAAGGCAAAACAAACATTCTTGTCTGAACTTCCTAACAGTGACAAAGACAGTGCCCCTCTAAGACACAGAAGTGAACAGTTTAGCAACATACAGTGTATCATCCATGGCGCAGTGCCCTGGTTAAACAGCTCCATCCATGTCTGCCTTGTCCAGTGCATCCCCCTCCTCATCAGGCTCCCTTGAGGGCAACGTACGATCTGTTCATTTTTAGACCAGGCCCTGGGCTGCGATGCACAGGGTATCAGTCATTCATGCCCTGGAGTCTGAACTCCACAAAAAAATCCCACGTGTGGAGGAGGGTCAGTGCCAGAACACCATCTTCAGAGGAAAAGTACAATGTATTTGGCATTTGGCTGTGGGCATAAACTTTTAAAGACAAAAAGAAGAGGACAACAAACTGGAGGGGAGATTTTGAAATGCTGGCTTAGGCATTGGTAGGAAGCAGGTCAGCCAAGCAGGGGGAGCTGTTCCAGATACCCTTAGCTCATTATCCCAGCTCCCCATGGTGCAATTGGCAGGGAGCACCAACAGGTAATGATGGAACATGAACCTGAGCAGGTGCTCATGGTGGAAGCATCCCAGTTTAGACTCTAAACGGCATATCGGCAAGCAGCTAGGACCATCAGACCAGTTGTGATGATGTTTCTTAACGCAAGAGTGTCACTTGATGGGTGGCTGGAATGCTGTGCTCCTTCCTTCTGATATTTACTACTCAAGTCAAGCAATACAAAACATCTCAGAACCCCAGAGCTCCTCTGTTAGTGACAAATTACTACACGGCACTCCAGATCATTTGCAGACATCTCCCCTAACCCCATAGGGGTTCTGAAAAGGACTAGGATTGCATGGATAATACGTACATCTGCAGCTCTGTTAGAGCGGAGAGAAAGGGACAGAGACCTTGAGACAAGACTCACTGCCAGGAGTGAGGATGGAATCTCCCCTCTCTGGGGCTGAGTAGACGAGGTGACTGTCACCAGGGTGATGGACTAGGTGACCACTTCAACAGCCTTTCAGGTTTAGGGTTCTGCCCATGCCCCGTGTGTCCCATCCCAGTTGTTCCCACCCTGGTTCAAACCCTGGATCAAACAGGATTTCAAATGTCTGTGAAGCATCTGTTCATGCCCACTGCCAAAGGCATCAGAATACAGAAGCTGAGCTACAGGTCCAACTGGCTAGGACCATTCCTGTGTTCTATTTGGCCATTTTAATAGAACAAAGAAATGGAGAACTCATTTGGAAATTTCCTATGCATCAAGAAAACATTTAACTTTAAAAATCCAACTTGAATTTTATGAGGATAATTCATATCAAATATTACATAGGCAGAAGCTGCTCTATTTCATTCAGCTCCTAGAGAAAAATAATTATGTTCTTTACAATTTGAAGTGCATTTGTATTCCTTCCAAATAGTCCTATTACAACAAATGAAGTACTTACTATACATCTTTTTCCTGCTGCTTTTCAACTTAAATTTAATTTTCCCATAGATTTATTTAAAACAATTCTCAAAGTGACTCAGCCAAATGATGAATTTGTGGAAGTTTTAGTAAATGTGTAATCTAGTTGAAGTTAAAAATGGCTACTTTGTAATTCTGTAACTAAATGGAATTACCCATTGTAGCCAGCTATTCTGCATCCATTTAAAGCCTATTTCTTGAGGCACACATTCAGTCTTTAACTGAAAAAGCACAGTGCAAATATGTTGCTAACAGAAAAATGTGTATATAGATGTATAACATTAGTTTAAAGCAAATGTTTTAATTTCTTTTTCCTGTTCTCTGCTTGAACCATTAATACATAAATGTGTGTGTGCATTTTGTATACACAGAAAATTCACGGCACCTATCGATGTCTTATTTTATACTGCTCATAATACGTGACTGTCCAAATGTAAATAGTTTAAGTTTAAGAAGTAAAATCAAGCGAATGTTGCAGAGCATAAAAAATATTTGTAATGAGCTCTCACTGCAGAGAAGGCTTGTGACTTGTATTGATAATAGAACAGACTGTGGGAGAACTCTGCCTCTGGCAAAGCATGACTCTGTTTTCTGTTCCATTGCTGGCACAAAATCAGAAGTGACACCAGAGTTAAGGCTCAGACCAGCCTGCCTCTGGTAAAGACCACTTGAGTTTGGCACAAAGCATTTACAAGTTCACCATGTTTAAAAGCGAGCCCCAAAATTTTCTGAGAAAGAGAATGTGGCTGTGGTTTCAGACAGGCTGGGTACCCAGCACAATGCACACTCATCATGCTGCTTCTTACTCAGGAGCAAGTGATCAGTGCTAAGTCCAGTCAGGACTAAGTTCGTTCCTCCCACCCAAATATATAGAATTTGAGCTACTAAATTCTCTGCCCCTACCACCCCACAGCTGTGTAGAACTACAGCTTCAGTGTCTAATCCAAAACCTGCTGCATCCAATTTGTGGAACAGCATCTGTCTCCTCACAGCTCTGGACAAAGTCTGTCATTCCCACTGCAGCAGCACTTAATCCTGGTTATTTGGTGATGTGCTGATCCAAACAGAGGGATTTCCATTGCTTCCTTTGCAAAAATTAGTAGATAGGCAGAATGATGTAATTTCACATCCTGAGAGCTGCCCAGGCTCCCCAGGTCAAGGCTGTATCCCATAGTCTGCACTGCAGCCCACCCACAGTAAAAGGGACATCAGCTTTGTAAATTACTGAGAGCGAGACTACTTGATTCTTTTTTTTTAAACAAGACCAAAAAACCCCAAATGATTTCATCTTCTTTCCCCACTGTTTTCATGTCTGCTGTTAGAAGGCTGGCAGCTGCCTGCTAAGGAGACAGTCCAGCAGAGGAATTCCAACAAGGGGAGTGAGTGCATGTGCCAGCTCCTTGTGGTAACTCTCTCCAAGATGCCTTTAACTCCCAGCACATCGAGGGAAAGGCAGCCGAGCTCCTCAGCCTCTGCAGACAGGTTTTCTGACGTGTCTGTGTTCCAGGGAGGATGTGGAGTCACGTCTATTAGCATGGGCTGTTGAACCCAGTGGAAGATCGTACCCTGCATTACCCTACAACAACTTCCTCATGGCTGCAATGTTACCTTCGGTACATGATTGATGGAGGGCAGCAAGCACTCAGATATTGATTATGAGGACTCATTTTTCATTATTAGTATCTCCTGTCTACTATGAAGCCATAGAGCAGAGTAAAGTCTGGAACTGGAAATGGGACCATGTTCAGAAACGAGAATTCAGAACTCTTTTTGCTTCTTGTTGCTTTGCTTACTCTGAACCACAGAGAATGTTCTGCAAAAAAAAAAAAAAAAAAACAACAACCAAACCCTAAAAGCTTTTTCTTTGTGATTAAGCCCTGGGTTTTAACCAGATCCTGCTGTCTAACCCTCTAACCTGTGCATCAGGAGTTTCCATCAAAAGACTGGCTCTACAGCACACAACCGCATTTCCTGAGCAGCGCTGCACAGGTACATGGAGCTCCTACAGGGTCACTGCTGACTTTCTTGAAAGTTTGGTTCAGTTCCCCCCATGGCAGAACAAGGCATTGCTTTCCTTGGAAAAACTTATAAGGTCCAGTTCCAAAATAATCCTGAAGCCTGGACTGAGATGAGAGCTTCCAGAGTTCCTGGCTTCTTCAAAAGGCTTATAAAATCTTTGAAGTTGATAGCACCTTCTGTTTTGTCTTCTGTATTCTGTGAAATGGAAGGTAGGGAAAGCATTTGGGTTTTATCAGTTTGAAATGAGCCAGTGAGAGGCCCTGCCATAAACAAAGCTTATGAATAAATGAACATGCCTGACAAAGAAGTTAATGATCACATGGACTGAGCCCAAATTCTTGATCAATGAATCATGTAGGCTGCTTTGTTTAGGCTTGGACAAATCAATACTCCATTTTGTTAAACAAGTCAAATAGATTTTTTGTGGGGGTGCTCTGGATTAATTTTTAAATATAAAGTGTGAGACAAAGCAAATCTGCAAGAACGCTTGAAAGCATTGCTTGGAGCTTTCCAAGTTCTTTTACTTCTTCACATTTGTTGTCTTGTTATGCTCACACCAGGTAACAACACCAACCAGATGACCAGTTATGGGGAAGAAACATTTCAGCAGACTGTATAATAGCTACAGAGCTGTGAAAGAGCCTGTGATTTTGCAGACTTACTAGTATGGTACAGCTCTATCACTGCAGTAGATTGCTATTAAATGAAGTGGGTTTGGTAAACAGAAGAACTCTGCATTCTTTTCTCTCCCTGGACTTGGAATACCTAATACAGGAACAGTTTTTCTTTTTTCCTTGATCATAACATGCTGGAGTTGTATTTGATGCAGGGGTCACACTGTCCCTCGGCAACTCACCGCACCTGGAGTGGGCAAAGCAACTCCAGGGTAGGTTCTGCTGGGGTTTTTATGACAGAAAGCACAGAAGTCAAGAATCCTAAAGGGATTTAGGTACGTGATGATGCTAAGAAATAAACTTACACTGGGTGGTTGAAAGTTTCTATCCAGCAGCACAGTTATACCAGTTCCACAGGAAGAAATTTATTAAAGTAACAAAGGCGGGTTCCTGGCAGTGGGTAAAACAGGTACATTTTCAAGAGAAGTTGATTGTTTTTTAAAAACTACTGCCACAACATCAGCTGTATCACAGGTGGGGATGCCAGTTTCTTCCAATTCCAATTGCCTCCCAGCATTATTTAAATGCACAGTACAGGCCAGGCTACTCAGTCCTGCTGAAAGGCAGTGGGATCCTGCTCCCCAGTTCCCATTCTGCTCAAGCAGTTCTGTACATCACACCAGGTATCTATGTGCACTTTGAATGCCATTAACGTACCCTAAATCTGGCCCCAAACACTAGGTCAGAACCATGCAATCTGTGAGTTATCGCCGAGCTTGCACTTGTCCTCTTGACACAGCAGCCCACAGAAATTCTTGGCCCCAGGGTTTCATGAATGAAAAAAACCCCTCTGATTTGGGAAGAAAGTTTCTAACCTTGTCAAGAAAATGACAGTGTCCTGCACTTGATATCGCCTGAACAATATTCCTGGAACATCGCTGCTAGACAGATCTCAGCAGAGACAAGATGCCAGATCTGATTACGTAGATCAAAGTAGTCCGCTTCTCCAAAGATGCAAGTGCTCACAGCTCACACTGGTAAAATTGGTTTTGTGGCTAAGTGGAATTTTTCATCATTGCAGCAATTTGTTTTGGGTACTTAACAATAAATTTAGGGGCCTAACTTTGGGTAGCCAACATTAAACTCTCTGGATTTCTAAGAAAAGCTACTGCTGCCCAGATTCCCAGAGTTATTTATTGCCTTCAGTAGCACATCTTGTTAAAAAGAGTGTTCAGAATCAACTTCCAGCAGGCAAAACAACAATTATTGAGATATGGATAAGAAATGAGCCCTTCCCCTAGCCCTGCTGGTTACTGGTCTTTCATCAAGCTTCTATATGCAAATATTGACCTGTCAGAAAATGACACTAGGACTTTCATTTGAAAGCTGAATGAGAAACTGCTGTCTGAACTCTGAATTACGCATTCTGTGTGGTCACTGCACTGAGTCAGAGAAAGAAAAGAAACCAACTGTTCTGCAAAAGATAAATTATTATCCCTTAAAATGGTTTATGTTCCCTTGGTTATTTGTAGCAAGTGATTGAAAGTCAGGTAAAGGACACAAGCTATTGAACTGATCACTGGGGACTCTTGCACATTTGGTCTGTTAGAAATCTTCACAAGTATATCCGAAATTTCTGTACAGAACAGACGCAAGTGGAGCAAAATAGAACAAATCCAAATCAAGGATTGTGTCTTGCAAGGATGTGCAAGCTCAAAGATCATTAGAGGAGTGCAAGTGTGTTTGGTGGTTACTTATTTTGAAGCCTGAGCTGGGTTATTGGAATCTTGACAATTACTCATTCAGAGAATGGAAAACAAAACAAGAAACTGCCAGCAAGTAAAAAATAAGCTTATTCACAAAAGTACAGTGTGTGTTTTGCAAAGTTGTTGGCTTGATGTTCTCAGGCTGAGACCACCCGGAGCCAAACCCTCCCACCACTTGAACAGAAACTGAGAAAATCAGGCCCATTCTGCCATTCTCACTGACTGCAGGTTCACACATCACCGAAGGCCTTTTTAAGAGGCAGAGCTCGATATTAATAGTGGCACAGTTACTGTCCTTTTCCGTATCAATGTGGGATCAAACGTTCTAATGAAATCAATAGAGCATTTCCTCATTGTGTCTCTCAAAGCAAGAACAAATACGTGCATCAGATGAAAGGATTATGTTTTCACAAGTGATTAGCACGATTCAAGTGATGCTCTGCTAAAATAACTTTATGCAGAATCAGTGTTTTTTTCAAGCAGCATTTCACTTTCCCTTTCATTGCTCTACAAGTATTTCCATCCTGGCACATCTTCTGTGCAGCAGTACCGAATCACAGCCCCGCTTCAGCCTGATCGAGGCCATTAGCATCACCTCCATAATTAGAAAACACAATCTTACTCATTCACTACAGTGATGTGGTAGCTGGAAGTTCAGAACACAGATCTGCCCATGCCTACTTGAGAGATCACTATGTAGAAAAAGTTATGTTTGAGAACAAAATGGCATCTCACAGCTTTCCATAAATAAAACAGCAAGTCATACAGAAAACATGAGAGAATTAAAAAAACCTATAGAAAATTTTTGGATCTTAAGCGATAAAAAAGCCTGAATTTGTTAGCAATTTGGATGGCAAAGCTGGAGTATCTCACAGATTTCCATTTGTTTGATGTAAGCATAGTGTATCACTGTGGCTTGTTTTACTTGTATAGACTTGAAAAAAAAATCCAGTATCATTGACCCCTCTTTTTACCTGACCTTAAAGCTGGTGAAAATCCTCTCCATCACACACCTGTGCAGATTCCCGACTTCTAGAGCCTACTGCAATACAAAAAATAGCTTGTAATTATAAGTTTTCTGTCATATTAGAGAGAGGTAAAGAGGCAGCACCAGGCTCCATTGTGTGTTTTACCAATAATTCTTAAAGGTCACTAGGAATCTTTGAATCATGGAATAGTTTGGGTTGGAAAGGACCTCAAAGCCCAACCAGTTCCACCCCTTGTCATGGGCAGGGACACTGGATCAGGGGCTCCAAGCCCCATCCAACCTAGCCCTGAATACCTCCAGGGATGGGGCAGCCACAGCTTCTCTCAGCAATCTGCCTCCCTACCCTCATTGTGAAGAGTTCCTTCCTAATGTCTAATCTAATTCTTCCCCTCTCCAATTTAAAGTCATTCCCCCTCATCCTGTCACTCCACAGTGAAAAGTAAAAAGTCACTCCACAGCACTCCATGAGTCCCTTTCAGCACTGGGAGCTGCTCTAAAGTCTCCCCAGAACCTGCTCTTCTCCACTCCAACTCTCTCAGCCTATCCTCATAACAGAGGTGCTCCAGCTCTCTGATCATCTTTGTGAATCAAGAGCAGCGTAAATTTAATCTGCATTGCCAAAAGCCCTTCTTACTGCTGCTGCCACTGTGCCTGCAATGCTGAGACCTGGAGACTTTCATTTTACAGTTAAGCATTTGATGCACTTGTTCTCTTATACATACAGAGGTTGGCACACACCACAGAATGCTCAGTAATCTGGTAGTGAAAGCCTTCTGCTGGGAACTGTGCGTTCAAGTCATTGCACACAAAGAAATAAACGGAAATTAGTCTCTTAGGTAAGTGAATAAAAAGTCACTGTTCAGATTGAGCCCTAGAGGCAAGCAGAAAGGGCACTGCATGCTGTAGGGTGGGTCTAGAGAGACATGACAAGTAACAGTATCCATAGTATTTCTACAGAAACACAAATGGCTCTTGGATCAAAGGTAATGATGCTTTGACTCATTCAAGCAGCCTTTGTGAGACTGCAGTGAGTGCTGTGGATGGCCATAACCAGGGAGATATGTGGAAATCTCCAGTTCAGAGAAAGCTCCAAGTGTAACGGAAAGCAAGTTGGCTACATCTATCCCCAAGACAGAGATTTCACTCATCATTGTTACAGAATGAAAAATTTAAGAAAACCCCAAGAGAAGAATTTTCTTATTTTATTCAAACGAAGCTTCCATCTGAAGGCACATATGCCACCATATGGGATCCATTTCAGGCATTCATTAGGAGAAGAATAATTAGTCTAGCATCATACCAGGAAGAAAGGAAGAGGCCCAGAGGATAATTACTTTAGAAACAGAAATAAAAGACCTTGAAACTAAATATGCTAGGGACAAGTCTATAAAAAATGAAAGAAAAAGACCTTATTTAAGGGAATTTTGAACTTGGTCATCAAAGAGAAGAGGAAAAGGGGGCTACCCATGACAGGATTATTTTTAGCTTAGGGAGAAGCTTGTACACTATTGTTTTAATGATTGCAGAAAACATGCAGCCTCATATTTCAGCCACTCACCACAAGCAAGAAGCCTCTTCTCTAGTACAAAAGAGACTAAACACTTCCACATGGTACTAACAAGAACTGAGCTGTGTGGCCTCACTTTGCAAAAGCACCATTGTTAGCGTTACTGGTCACAGCCTTGCATACGGCTGCGAGCCTTTAAGGGTTGTCAAAGGAATTATGCCTTTGTAGAGCTTACTATGAGACAACCTGCAAGAAAGAGAAATATCTCTATTATGTAAATAAAGTGCAGGCTGAATAAGATCAGTGTGGAGAAAAGTCAAATCCATGTGAGCGTCAGGGATTTTTGCTTATAGCTATTAAATACATTGGGACAGTGCTTAACCCTTAACCCTAGCCATGCTGTTGGCCAGCATTTGCCCACTTTCCCTTCTGGAAGGTGACATCACCCTAAATAAAGGTGTGTTGAGTGTTCTGGCCCTAAGTAACCAACCTCTAATGAACCAAAGAGTTTGGCATTGCTGCACTATCAAAAGGCCCATGGGAAGGGAAAACCTCCTAAAGGGAAAAGGAGGAATCCAGTCACCAGTGCTTTGTTGAAGACACAAGATTTGGCCCTGAAAAAAAACCACTGGTGACTGGATTCCTCCTCTTGCTACCAGGAAACATCTGATATTCTTCAGCATGGAAATCATAATGGGAAGTAATGATTTGCCTAGGTACAATCCTTTGATTGAGACAGTGGTCACAGGGACAGCTCTTTGATGTCTGGAGCTCTTTGTACCGAAGAATAAAAAGAGATCTCACGTCGCTGCGTGTGAAACAGATGGTACGGGCTGTGACAGTGGAGCATTCATACTGGGAGCACTTGTTACAATGCATTATCTTTTAAAGATACGGAGAAAGCCATCTAGCTTTTTGTGACTCACCTACACTATAAACAAGATAATTACCTGGTTCACCTGCTAGAGCAGGGAGATCGATTACAGAAGCTAATTAGAGACCTGTTTTAAGCAGATATGAACTCATGGGTTTTCGTTATGGGTTCTTCTGCTCCTAACACACCACCGAGAAAACCACAGAACAACAGTGATTAGCCTTATTTCATTTTTATTGCTTCTCCCATTCAGAGCAAAATCACAGAAAGTCAAAAGTGTAGCTAATTTCCTTTAGCAAGCTAGCAAATGTAAGTTAATTTCCTTGCTTTACTACTTAGAAAGCTCTGCCAGAGCATTAATGTCAAAGGAAAACAAAGAAAAAATACGTATCCATATGGAATATGAATGCAACTCATGGTAGCTTGACAAACACTGGCAGAGAAAACGGTCCCATTTGCACGGAAGTAAGAGATATTAGTAGTGAGAGCCTGAGCTTGTCGTTACTTGTACATGTCAGAATGCAGCAGACAGACACACCAGGTTGGGACATTGATTTTTACTTTTCTGTCACTGGAGAACACTTGTGTTTCTTTTAGGCAGCAGGCTTTCTTACTGCTGTTGTTCCCAAAAGCAGAACATCACAGCAGTGTCCATGAATTTCTAGTTGCTCATGTTTAAATAAGTCACGTCCACAATCTGCAGCCACTTCCCATGGATCTGTCCTGCTCCAGGAGGGATTCCTTTGGAATCTGAGCGCTCTGAAAAAAAATCACACTGCATTTCCACTCACATGTGGGATGAAACAACAAATTACTTGAGGAAGGCAGGAAGACTTCAATAATTAGTACTTATTTCACAAGTGCCCTGCTGTCCCATGCAGACTGCAGTCCTGAGCAGAGCACTCAGGCTTCAGCACCCACTGGAATGGAAATGGCAGGACAGGGCTAAGCCACCAGCCTCAGATGTGAACTGGCACCATTGTTCTGAAATCACAGAATCATGGAATGGTTTGGGTTGGAAGGGACCATCAGTCCCTCAAAGCCCATCCAGTTCTACTCCTGCCATGGGCAGCGATACCTCACACTGGATCAGGGGCTCCAAGCCCCATCCAGCCTGACCTTGAACCCCTCCAGGGATGGGGCAGCCACCACTGGGCAACCTGGGCCAGGGCCTCCCCACCCTCACAGCAAAACATTTCTGCCTAAGATCTCATCTCCATCTCCCATCTTTCAGCTGAAACCCATTCCATGCTACCCCTGCACTTTCTGACCAAGAGCCCCTCCCCAGCTTTCCTGGAGCCCCTTCCAGTACTGAGAGAAAAAAGAAATCCCAAAGAGTGAACTGTACCCTTGTACACCTGCAGCAGAGCTATAAAAAGACCTTGGCATTTTAACCACAAAATTGTAAATTAAAACCTGTATTTACCAGGAAGACTCTAAATCCTTTAGGTTTTCACCAAGTCCTTAACAAACTGGCTCTTTGTGAGAGCGTTTGCCTAAACACAGCAAATATCAAGTAATGAGGCACAGAGCTCACGCCTCAGCCTGCAGTCAGGTGTTACATCTGTCCCAGGCAGCACCAAGGGAGGCGTGACTCTGTCTGCTAATATCAGGTTGTACATAGACTCATAAAAATCCTAGAGTGGTTTGGGTTGAAAGGGATCTTAAAGCCCACCCAGTACCACCCCCTGCCATGGGAACAGGTTGCTCTAAGCCCCATCCAACATAGACTTGAATCCCTCCAGGGATGGAGCAGCCACGACTTCTCTGGGCAACCTAGGCCAGGGCCTCCTTGCCCTTACAGGAGAACATCCCTTCCTAAGATCTTATTTCAATCTCCCCTCTTGCAGCTTCAGACCATTCCCTCTCATCCTATTCTTCCACTCCTTGATCCTTGATGCCCTTCCCCAGCATTTCTGCAGGCCCCCTTTCCTCCACTTTCCTTCTCGGCTCCTGTTTCATTTTGTAGGAAGCATCTAGCTGACCACTGAATCAGGGGAAAGAGCACAAGTGACTGACTCAACTGAGCAGAGCAATAACACGAGTTAGGGAAAAGATAGATCATATTTACCAACCCAAATCATTTTAAAATGCTTTCTATCTTATGTAAACATGATAAGGCACATACAGTAAATGTAATATAGCTTAAACAGCTTAGGATGAGAAAGTCCTGCCCCACCATGGACTATACCTGATGTTTCAGGCATGTTCATAGATGCTGCAAAGCTAACCTACTCCTCTGCTCTAATCCCAAGCCTAGAAACTCAGTCTCCAAACCATCAAATGTTCTCAGCTGTGTGGCAAAAGCTGCTTCTCCCACCACTCTGCCAGCCAGCCTCTTGCATGTCAGGGCAATACATCCATGCTGAAGGCTCCTTCTGAGCCTCATTATCCACTGAAGGCCAGACAAGAGAGGGCCATCAAGCAATGTAAGCAGTTAATAGGATTAAACAAGAGCAAAGTACTCGAGTTTAGCACTGTCTGTGCCTCTGGATGTGACCAGAAGCAGAAATGGATACCTGGAGAGAAGAATGGGTGGAGGGACTCCACATCTATACAGCTTCTTCCGTGCGGAGCCAAGCCTGCTTTGCCCTCACTCGAATGTCACCAGATGAAGTCACACTAGCACAGCACTGAACCTGAGCAGTAAAGCCCTCCCCAAGCCTAGCAGCTCACCTTGGTGCTGTCCTGAATGAACCCAGAGGAAGATCTGTCTGGTGCAAAGGATCCTGTACAAGCTTTTCAAGAACTTCAGCATGGTCCCGGGCACAAGCTGACATGCATCTCCGACCACAGAGCTGCAATTCCACCTGCCCACCTCCTCGTCAATGCCAGGCTCACAGAGACTCTGCAACAGCCCCAAGAACAGGACACATTCTGCATCAGAAGTCCAGACATTTTTGGGAATGGGGATACCTCTCTTGGGAGGTGCGAGCTGCTCTCAGGCAAGGAATCAGTTTTGGGGATGAGTAAAGGTGAAAGATCTTATCATAGAACTACATTCATTAGAGAAAATGATACTCAATAGTTGACTATGCAGTTCCAGGTTGGTGCAATTAAGGAATGACACTGCAGGCACAGAAGGATCCACCAGACAGTCAGCTTGAAGAACCTCACTGTGCATCTACTCCATATACTTCTTGATCTCCTGTAGCAAAGGCAGCTCCTCTGATAAAGAATCTCAAAATCACAAGAAACACATCAAAACAAGAAGGACATTGGGCTGTGTGAGGCTGGTATAGTTGATAAACCTGGGAGCAATGGTTCTGTTGCCACTGAACACAGAAATGGTAAAAAACTATCAACAAAATAACATTACACTTTAAAGCAGGCCTGGCACAAAGAGCAAACTGTGCTAGTATTCTATGGTCATTCATCTCTGCTCAAAAAGAGGGTTTTTTTTTCTTCTCTTTGGACTTAAAGATCCAGTGAAAGCATCCATGAGAGCCAGAAAAGGGCCATCACCTTACCAATATAAGACATAAAAGTGATTAAACCCAAAGTGACATAAGGGGAAGAAAAGCTCCTTCAAATCCCACCCAAAACCTCCAGAGATTTAGGGGAGGAGGTAAGGGGAGGAATAAGAGAATAGAGATCCAGTTCTGTGAAGGGTTTATGTAGTGGTTCCTTATCAATCAGACAAAGGCTGGCTTTTCACCTTAGCTCCTTAAATAGCCTATTCAATAATTAATTAAACTGATATGGGACAGCTCTATCATCCCTGAATGAAGTGATTTGTACAGATCTAAAAGCAAATGCCTCAGTGGAAAGACAAGGGTGATCACTATTTCAAAGCTCTTTTTTTTATTTTTTCCCTGCTCTTAAGACTTGTGAAATTATTTATTTGACAATCTGAAAAATAAAACTTGAGCTGTATTAGCATGTAGGATGCTCAATAACACGGGAAAAAGGCAGAGAGAGGATTAATAAATTACATGCTAGAAATGGGAAACAAGATTAGAGGTGACATTTTGGCAATGTCTTCTTCACAGAGGAGGGAAAAAATGCAACAAGATTAGTTGGAGGGGAAAGAGGGAGTCAATCAGCAGGAAAAATGAAATTTGGGAAATGTGAGAAAGGCTGTGAAAAATGGAAGAGTTGATGAGGATAAGGGTGTGATAAAAGCGACTCTGCAGCACAGAGGGACACTGCTACTGTCAAAAGGTAGAACCACATCATGAATCAGGGTTTGAAAGTAGGTTGGAGAGCAATGGGCTGAGAGAAGTGGGAACAATGAAGAGGAACAAGGGTAAACCAGTGCCTGATACTGGTGCTACAGACATGAGAGGAGGGAGTTTCCAGTGTCGGGAGTTACCAGTGTCTTGAGTTTCCAGACCTCCTGACTTCTTACCTCTCCACTGATAACGTGAATAAGCGATCAGCGGTACACAGTCCCACAAGAAACAACAGTTCTATGTGGATTGAAAGAGTCAGGCAAGACAGATTTTTTGCCAGTTTGTTTGTTTTCCTGAGTCAACACTGATTGTATCCTACAGCAGATCTCGAATATGCATATCGGGTTGCTTCCTCCAGCACATTACTATAGCAACAACACTCGAATCACTGATAGCTGACATCACTGGGGCTGCTGTTCCATTCTGATTTCAATGGCAAGCCAGAATAAACCTCCAGTGTTGTGCTACCTTCTCTGAAAGGCCAATGGACCTCTTCTCCAGCTTCCCCACCTCCCATTATGAACACTCAGCTCCCTAGAACCTACTTACTTTCTGTTTGTCGTCCTCCCATGTCACTATTCAAAACTCCATTCTTCTTCCCACCCCCATCTCTTCCCCTATTTTTACATGCTTTTACTTGCAGGGGTTGTTTGAAACTCATCTCAAATGAAGTGTGGTGGAGCAGCTCCCCAGGGAAGCAGTCATGGCATCAAACCTGACAATATTCCAGAAGCATTTAGACAATGCACTCAAGACACATGGTGTGAAGGTTTGGGTTGTCCTGTGTAGGGACAGGAGTTGGACTTGATGATCTTTGTGGGTCCCCTTTCAACTCAGTTCATTCTGTTCTGTGAAATGAGAACATGGGCAGGATGGTCATGGACTCCCCATGCTGTCAATGACTTGGGATTGGCTGTAGCCAGATCTTTCCCCTTTGAGGGCCCAGACCTTCTGTTCCTGGTCTATTGAGAAAACTGTGTGGGGAGGGAGTAGAGCCCACTGCCATGAGACAGTGAAATGGACACGTGATTGCCAGCACTCTGTCATCAGCCCTCCATCCCACTAAAAACCAAAGCCCCTGGTGCTTCTGAACCCAATCAGAGGGCAGGCAGCAGGTGTTAGAGTGATGAAGCCGGGGAATAGGCTAGAGAACAAGTCTTATGAAGAGTGACTGAGAGACCTGGGGGTGTTTAGCCTGGAGAAGAGGAGGCTCAGGAGAGACTTTATTGCTCTCTACAACTACCTGAAAGGAGGTTGTGGNCGCTGATGCATGTTTCATTTGAAACACAACTCACACTGAGCAGCAAACTGGAGCGAGCAAAACAAGATGAGGGTTTTCACTGTGCATGAGCCTCTCCAGGGACCAGAACAATGCTCCAAGGCCAAATCTTCATGGTCAGTACTCCAGGGGTCATCTCTATGTGGCTGACTCTCCATGGGAAGCCCTGAACGCCTGGCAATAATGTGAAAAATGTCACCAGTCCTCACTCCTGCCACGCTCTACAAAGCCCTTCAACACCAGTAGGGCCTCTTGGCAGGCACTCGGCACTCCCCACATAGAGTTGACCCTGCAGAGAGCTGGCAATGTAGAGGCATCCTATCCCTTTCCACCTCATAGTGTCCTGAGGATTCGCCTAAGCAAAGCCCGTCCCAAGGATGAAAACACCATCAGGTTAAGAAATTGCCTTTCAGCTGCTAGACCCAGATTATCACCTGAAACTGAGTCCTGTTGGTAACTGTATCTATGAAAGGATTAAATTCCCATGTGTATGTCACTGTGCCGGCCATGCTGTGAGAAAAAATAACTCATAGCGATAAAAAAAACAAACCTTTTGTGGATGAGACAAGTGTCACCAGAGTGATTGGTCACACTTCAGTGTTAGTTTCAGTCCCTGACTGTCTTGGGCATCCATCCTAGCATCCAAAGCACCCTAAGGGGGAAAAACCCCCACCAAACAACAGAAAGAAAACCTCTAAACGTTCTTTGGGTTGCTCCTATTAAAATTCACAGGAATCATTCCACTGCTGCTTTGCAAGGCCTTGCACAAAGGCAGGACCACAGGCTCAGCCCAGGATACTGAGCAGTGGATCCTGCTGGAATCCCTCCTCATGTGAATGACCATCTGAAAGAGATGACTCCCCCAGACAGCAGCTCCTCTCACTCACTTTGCAAGCATCAGTAAAATGCGGAGCATGTTTGCTTGCAGTCCTCTACAAGATGACTTCTGTCTGCAGTAGTAATTACCATCCCTTAAAATGCTTGTGTTCCAACAGCAGCTCCTCCAAAGCAGGTAGGAGCTCTTTTCCTTTGTTTAAATTCCTGATGTAACCAGCAACCAACTGTCAGACCCTGCCGGTGTTGACTTTCTGACTCACAATTTCTGTAACTATGACTGCACCGAAAAGTTACCTCAATTTGTCAATGAAATTGAGAGCAGTTAATGTATAAAAGGTAAATCCTGATATTCTAAGTCAGCAGGAATATTATACTGCTAAAATATTTATTAACCTTGAGAATTCAGAATGAATGCATGCTTTGCTCCTGGTCTTAATGGGACATCATTTCACCTAAACACAAAATGCAGGTACGTGTATGGCACTATCTTTTTAATTTATCAGCAGCCTATTAACATGATTTTACTTTTCAAGGATATTTTATTTTTAATGATAATTCATTTCTAGATTGTTTCACAACCTGCTTTTAATTAGGATGACAGGCAAATTTGAATTTCCCTTTGTTTTCCTTACTCACAAAGTGTCCTTTATTCTCTATTAGTTTCCCACAGAGAATTTTTTAAATGAAGAGGTTTCATTTCAGAATTTGTAATCTCCTGAACACACTTTATAATAATGAAACATCAGTTTCTCTCCCACAGTAGCCTCCTATTTCTCTTACCTGTGTTTGGAGAGCTTCTCATAAGGCAGGAGGTTAAGTAACTCTCCAGTTCCCCAGGGTCAGTGGGTGGGACGCACAAACATGTCCCCACAACTTACATAATCATAGAATAGTTTGGGTTGGAAGGGACCTTAAAGATCATCTAGTTCCAACCCTGTTGTGATGGGCAGGGACATCTCCCACTGGATCAGGTTGATCCAAGCCCCATTCAACCTGGCCTTGAACACCTCCAGGGATGGAGCAGCCACAGCTTCCTTGGGCAACCTGGGCCAGTACCTCATTGCTCTCATGGTGAAAAAATTCTTCCTTCTGTGTAGTCAGAATCTGCCCCTCTCCAGTTTATACCCTTTGAACCTCATCCAGTCACTACAAGCCTTTGTAAACAGTCCCTCTCCAGCTTTCTTGTCACCCCTTCAGGTGCTGGAAGATCGCTATAAGGTCTCCTGGGAGCCTTCTCCTCTCCAGGCTGAGAATCTTGTAAAACTCTGCAACTGCTGCTTGTCCTCTAGGCCTGCTTGGTTTTCAAAGATGTGGCAAAAATGTACTGGAAGCACAACAACAGTGTACGAGGAGAGCTGTCAGTCAATCCCTTACTGGATGCAAATACGATGCCATACTATATAAATTCTGAAGTGGAAGGAATTGCTCAAGTATGGCACAGTGTTATAAGTAGAATTGGCACAGAATGCAGAAGGAAAAAAAAACAAACCAGAAGAGATTCTTGAAATCTGGCAGAAAGCCAGCTATGATGAAGTCGCTAGTTCAAAAATAGCCCCATTATTTTCATTTTTTATCTTAAAAGTGGCAGAGTTCTAAGTGCGGACATTCAACCGGAGATTTAGAAAAGTCATGTAAGTGTTGGGTAAAAGGAAATGGGATAAATAAATTAAGGACAAATACACAGAAGAAAAATAATTTCTGGATATTAATGTTATGTACTAGAGGGCAGCACAGAGCAAAACATTCAGCAGGGAGTGCCATAATGAAATGTTCAGCTGCAAAAAGTAACCAAGAGTTAAGGGGCAAAGCCACTCACAACCACAGTGGGACATAGGAGTAAATGAAGTTAAAAGAATTAATGAGAAGGGAAAAGGGGGTGAGCTGAACTTGTATGGGAGAGGGGTTTATCATATGCATAAGAAAAGAGGTTTGTAAGGGCTGGAAGGAGTCATGGGGAAAAGTGATACAGAACATAAAAATATTTCTTTTGCCAGGGAATGACACCAAAAGAAAATAAAACTATATAAAAAATTGCCAGAGAGTTATCAAAGGGAATCAGTTTCATAGAAAAGAGGATCAAGAAAGAACAGTACCTGAAGATTGACACAGCTTTAGAGAGTGCTGAGAGCTGTCCTGGAATGCCAAATAAAATGACAGTTGGTCAGGTAAGCCTCCTGGAGAGATGTGCAGATGAAACTGCTGTGGGAAATAATTATATGGAACCCAACATCTGCATTCTAAGAGAGAGCCTGGGAGAATTCACTTCTGTATGGAGATCTATGCAATATCTAAGATTTTACTGTCATGGAACTTGGAGTAACTTTTAAATGGGATGAACAGGGAGGGGGTAAAACTTCCAAATGAACTTCTTACAGTGAAGGGGAAAAAGAACCTCATGGAGTTTGGATTCTTCAATGGAACCTTAGTAAAAAAGGAGTGGAGTATTTTACGATCTCTCCAAATTGCTGCACAGTGTGAAAGACCAAAGAGCTGTAAAGACACCTAGTCAGATTTGTGCATGTGTTTGTGATTATTGCTAGTCTTTCTCACAGAATTATCTTGTAATCAGACTAATAGGACATAGTCAGATCAGTTCTGTATCCCACTGCATGCAAGAAAGCAAGAAAAAGGGAAGAGGAGGTAGTGATGGAGAACTCAGACGTAACGTGAGGAACTCAGACATAAGAAGCATAAAAATCAGAAGGACACAGTCATTCAAGACAACTGCTACCATGTTACACCATGAACCCAGGTCCATAACTGCACACAACGCCTTCCAGATAGAACCTAGCCTCTATTAGAAGGTAAGGTGCTTGGAAGCTAACAGATCAGACACGGGAGCAACATTCCAGCAGCCAAGTGTCCTGAAAACATGATTATCCAAGAGCAGTTTGGGCGTAAACCTCTGTAAACATGCAAGCAGGAAGAGTAAACTGGAGATGTCCATGACATGAAAATGGTTGGATTTGGAAAAGGAAGAATTAATGGTGAAAAAGCACTAGATGCTTATTACAGTGATAGGTCCTGGGCTTGTGTCCAGGCCATGCAAGTGCTTGGCTTCACCTCCTGCAGTGTGTGAAGCCTCCGCAGTGTCCCGTGACTGCCACAGGGAACTCTGCCATCTGACATTTCATTTACTGCCCAACGGAACACTTTGGGAAACAAAATGAAGTCTTTGCTTCTCTAAATAAGCCTTCCCCACTGCAGCTGTTGCCTGCAATATTTTACGGTTTGTCATCCAACACGGTAGGATCTGGCCCTGCAGAGGGTATGATTACTAAAATATTGCTGCCCCGAGACACCCAGGTACCATTCCTCGCTCGCCGCACCAGGCGATATGTGATCTTCATGTTCTATTTTGAGTTATGCAATTTTTGTAATAAAGAGGAAAAAAGAAGCAAAGAAGAAAACAAGCTCCGCAATGATTTAGGACTTCAGGGAGGAAGAATAAAGCTAGTCCATCTATTTTACACATGCAAATATGCTTATAACATTGATCTGAACAGCGTAAATCAATAATACCCAGAGCTTCCCTGTCCCCCACAGACTGTCTGCAAATTATAAATGGTGGTTAAGGAAGTATAATCAGGGTGAAATATTATCAAATTTCATATTCTACACATGCTGTAATTCATAAAAGAAGCAGATATCTTGGAACTTAGAGTTTTGATGTTTTAATGAGTGCACTATTTTTTTCTAGTGAAGCATAACCGATTAAATTGAGCATCCAGGCTTTTGCTGAAGGAACAGTCTGAAGCTCCCAAATGATTGCAATTCTCTCTTTTGCCATTATAGGAAAATCTTTTTATCCTGTCACCAAGCTCAGAGCACTCAGAAGGTATAAAGCAGCTGACAGCTAATATTAGTAGTATTCAATATAATCAGATCCAGTTGTGTATCTGACACAAGGCACCACTGAGAGACACAAGGAAACGCTGGAACGTATTTTGAAATTACACCTTTCATTGTGGGGTAAAAAGCAATGTTCCACACCTTTTCAGGGCTTTGATCTACCTCAAAATTAGCCTTCAGGAAGTGTTTCTAGATTGTTAACTGTGTTAAAAAAGAGCAGGTGAAACCTGGGGTTCAATACTTGCCTTCGCACAAGCAATAAATCTGGAGACGCACGCTCCTCCCCAGCCGTGCATTAGTATTGGATCAGAAATACGAAGCAGAGCTGATTCAGTAAAAGTAAACCAGAAGAACTTCTCCTAAAGTGAACATAACGGATGGAAGATGAATCAAATCTACTGGAGGCCAGGAGAGATCTCTTCCTATGCCAGGTGAACACTTTAACCTCTGTGCTAGATAGGAGCCATGTGGAAAAAAAGAAGCCACCTCCTCTTCCTGATACATACCCTCCTGGATCTTTCCAACCTAGTGATTCTATGATTCTGTGATTTTCCTTGAGCCATCAGCTGTTGGGAAAGATCTGAGGGTTGGTTTTCATTTCACAAAGACTGGCTGATTTGTGAATGCCAAGAGCATGTATCAACCATCACCTGCCTGCTAATTATTGTGAAAGCCAAAGGTCGCCAGAGCACACCACACAGGATGTTAGGTGCTTCTAGACTCAGGCTCTAGCTATGACATTTGAGTCTCTAGAGTTATACTTTGGTCAATTTAGCCCTGACTGATTTGTCCGGATTCCTGCAGAAAGGGTAGAACAGAACAGAGACTCCAATTCCACATCTCTCCAAGATCTGGCTTCTTTTCCAGCTACCAATTTGATATTACCACCTGGTTCAAAGTAATTTTCATGACTGGACAGTTAAGGCCACTCTAAAAAATACCAGACTGTTTTTAGAGGAGAAAGTGGCATTCGATCCCCTTCCCCTATCCCACAATCCTCAGACTATGGAGGGAAATAAGGATACGGGCTATAATTTTCCTATCTGCTCTTCAAGGAGCTCTCCCCGGCTTCAGCAATGGCACAGTAATACTCCCAGCTAATTAACATCACGCATAAGGTGTTAGCAGTCAGGTTGCTGCAGACAACCTCACAGATAGTCAGGCTTTAGGAAGTGATAGGCTGACATTATAAAGAGTGCTATAAATAAAAGAACTCTAAGTGAGAAGCACAGATTAGTTGGTTAATGAGTTATACCAGACCACAAGCAGCAAGTGTTGGTGCCTGCTTACCTACAGGCAATAATACTGCCATCGATGAGCATTTCTCCATTGTTAAGTGCTTCATTTTTCTGTCTCTGCCATTTAAAATAATAGTAGTTTGAAATCTTCCTCCTGCTGTAGCAAGGAGGTACGGCAAGGCTATTGCTAGGGATAATAAACAAGACAATAACTTTACCACTTGGTGAGCACCATTTGAACAGTGTAATACAAGTTCCTCAGTATTTGCTTTACAGTTCCACCACATACAAGCTTCATATTAAAAGAGATTCTTTTGCCAGACAAGCAACTAGCCAGGTTTTTTCTGACCTCTGAAATCACCCAGAAGGAGATGAATTTTTGGAAGATGCTGAAAGGCAGACACGAGCCTGGTGACAGACTCCATCAATAACTCAACAAACAGATGTCGCACTGTTTGTTTGGGCTCCCCAGATGGGACAGCAAAGTGCTTTTCTGACTATAGTTTAAGAACTTCTTTTTCACATTTGTGTGTTTATTTGTTGTTCAAAAGTTTCACATTTCTTTTCCTAGGGAAAAAAAAAGAACCATAAACCGCAAACCCAAGTGCACCCTGTGTGTGTTTGCCGAGCCCTGAGGCTGTTCTGTGCCTCGACTGCAAGAGCTAGCGAGTTACTCGCACCTTCCTAATGAAGCTGTCCTCACTGCAGCCCCCTGGGCTGGAAAATGCTACCACAGCCATTTAGAGGCAGCGTGTTGGAGCACACAGGGACTGAGGGATTTGTCCAAGTTCACACACAGTGCGCAGCAGAGCATGGACTTGAAACCACCTTTCCAATTACAGGGCTTGAACTTGTGCTGCAGGTCCTGCGTGATCCTTTCTCTCACTTGGCCACCCCTGTGCACCCTTCCACAACCGCCCCAGTGTCTGTCCAGCAGCTGCTCCATCCCGTTGCCTTTTGGGCATGAGACCAATGTGAGAATTTATATCACCCAGAACTTTAAAGACCATTCAAGGTAAGCAGGACCCTGCTACACACACCTACTGCCACACAAGCCTGGGAGGCACCTGGTCTCTTAAAGCATCCATGGAAAGAAAAATCCAGATTTCCAGCAATTGATGTCAGAAGTGTCACAGAGATGTTTTCCTGCTCTTTTAGGGCTCTTTGTAGAGCAAAACAGTGTATTCCTGGAATATGGTGGGTGTTCTTAACTGTGTCTCCTGCAACCAGGAGTCCTGTTTCACTACACAAGCTGAAGAAAGCTTTTCCAGTGTAAAGATGCAAATGTTCTACACTGGGGTAATTACAGATAAATATAATACAATTAAATTATGTTATAAATAATTACATTATGTAGCATTATAAAAATGTATATGCAAGAAATTAGAATGGGATCTCATCCCTTAAGGCTATGGGTATAGTTGCCCATTAATCTACCTCTGAGGGAAAGAACAGCTTTTTTTTGAAAGCATGACTTAATTGTAAGCTGGCTCTGTGTAATTCTTTATCAAACAAACTCCCTGTTTCATAAGGACACTGAAAACTTCTCTGGGATTCATATGGAGAGCCAATAATTGGCCTTATTTAGTTTAGATGAAATAAATAATTTCACAGCCACTTCTCATTTAATAAGGTTGGCTACATCCCGTCTTTTTTCTCCTCAGCTTGTATATTTTTGTTTGGAGTGAACATAAAAGCATATTTTCTTGCCTGCTGAGTGTTCATTAAAACCACTTCCAAATCTTTGCAGCCATTAGAGTCCTCACTAGGTTCAGATCTTACTGGCATATTGATTTAGCTGAAAAAAACCATTCCTTTCTTCAAATAATAATAGTAAAGACTGTTAACTGAAAGTTATGAAGGATAACTCTTCATCCAGAGGCCTGAACTACTGGCAAACATTAAAAAAAAAAAAAAGGAAAAACTAAAACCAACCAACCAAAGCCCATAGATCTCTGAAGAATGAAGAGCAATCAAAGTGTGAATTATGTACTTGTGGCTGAGATGCAGTTGCTGCTGCCCACTCAGACCATGGAACTGGTAGGTTGCAAAGGGATTACAGGAAATCTTAGCTGAGCTAATTCAGCTCCCTACCTGGAATCTGGACAAGATACCTGGCTGCACAAAGCTTGCCGGTAGCATAAACTAAGGCAGCAAGGGGGAAATCATCTTCTGCAGCCCCATGGTCTGGACTGGACCCCACAAAAACTCTTCAAAGGAAACACCTTTGTTGACAGAGATCTCCTGAGCCCAGAGAGGAACGCGGGCAGCCACAGCATGGGTCTCTTCAGCTGATCTGTCGCCACTGTATTAGCCGCCTGCCTATGAGCTGATGTGGGTAATGTTCCTCTCCACACTTAACTCAGCCTTAAAAAGACCCCACTGAGTTCTGAGCCTAGTTCTCCTATTTTGGCACTTGCAAGCAACTGTGTCAATCACATTCTCTCTCCAAGAAGTCTGATTCAATCTGAGTACTACATCCTTGGGAATGTCTTACCTGTTCTTCACTGTGGCATGCAAATCCTCCCAGAGGTGGGAAAATGGTATGAGTAATAAGAAGAGTCACTGATAATGGCATTGACAATGTGTATCAGCATCTTGGAGACAAACGAGGAACTCTGCAGTGTCACCAAAGAGGCACTGTTAGAAGCACATTAGAAAAATATGCAACTACACATCAGCTGTTATTTGCAGGCTTCCACAGAAGGCTATGAAAAACTCCCTCTGTGAAGTTATTGTTTGGTATTTCTTTGGGTTAGCAGTCTGAGCAAAATTACTGATCAGCTTCTCAGTACGCAGGCTGAGAATGTCTTCCTCTGGTTAAGGTGACACATTGCACGCAACAGAGTAGATAACACGGCTGTATTAAAAGCCTACTTAAGCTCTTCATTACTCCAGAATTCTATGAATAACTTTGCTTTTTAATTACAGAAGATTTTCTATGTGTAAAAGCCTCAAATTATACAGAGACAGAGCAACAATGCTCTGGAACAGCAACAGGGAACACACATCATGTTATTTTACAATCCCAGTTTTCAAGCAGCGTGCTGACACTCAGGCAGCACACCGACAAGTGTACACAGCTGATTAAAACCCCTAGCAGGGAAAAACTGAGTAGAACAATGCTGAGCCCCTGTTTATCTGCCTGTCCGAGGCTCCCGTACCGCTAATTGCAGTCAGTTGCTGCAGCCGTACTGCTCAAAGGATGTAAGCATGACAGGATCATACGGAAAAAGTCCCAGCGTATTATTGCTGGTAATCAGGTGTGCAAATAAAAATGCTCTGCCCACCTCCCCTCTGCTCTGATTGGGCACTGCTGATTCCTTCTAGGAGAAAGGGTTAAGAACAATTATCATAAAATTACAGAAGTCATAATTTTAATGTCAGATAGAAATATTGCAGTGCACACCACTGCAATAAATGTTAAGCTGTTGTCAAGAAAGAACTAGACAAATGATACGATCCATTCTCCACGTCTTATGGAACATACAGGGCTGTAACTATGGTTCTATTAGGTCTGTCCAGGATGACAAATTGTATGCTAATGGATAAAATCTTAATCACAGAAATAAGGGCATGAAAACCATTCAGTTTAGCTAAGATGCTTCATAATTACCAGTTACTCTTTCATTCGTCCTAACTCCTATTGATAGTGTGGTCACACACCTCATCATTCCTGGAAAACTCCACCACCTCTATGCAACTCAGCTGTAGAATTTCCCTTTTAACTCCAGTTTGCTGTTGATGCCTCTCTGAAGAGTTCTGCGTTCCTGTACATTAAGGCCATCCTATAAAAACACAATTTATTTTACTACATTATAAAAGAATGCCAGTTATCCTGACACATCTGTGTTATCAGCACGGTCTCCCGGGAAACACTTGTGCAATAGAAGGGAATCTGTTACAATTTGTTTGGAAACATTTTTACAATCACCAGGTGAGCAAGTAATTGCTGACATGAAAATGGTTATCTCAACGCATTAACTCAAAGATGGAGATTACTGTGTGTGCAGAGAATATCTCTAACTGGTATTGAATTTTCCTGGTTAAATAACGAGCTAAATGACATAAGTGATGGAGATGGAAGTGCTCCATTTTGAAGTGAGCCGGTACATTGTCATCAGGAAAGGACACCCTGGTCATGATGCTGGTCATGACTTGGCACACAGGAGAGGCAGAAGCAACTTACTCTGATTCACAAAATCCTGGAATGGTTTGGGTTGGAAGGAACCTCAAAGCCCATTCAGTTCCAACCCTCTTCCATGGGCAGGGACACCTCCCACTGGATCAGGGGCTCCAAGCCCCATACAACGTGGCCTTGAACCCCTCCAGGGATGGGGCAGCCACCAGTGCTCTGGGCAACCTGGGCCAGGGCCTCCCCACCTAGCTACAATTAATTTCTTCCTAATGTATAATCTAAATCTTCCCCCTTCCAATATAAAGCCATTCCCACTCATCCTGTCACTGCACTCTGTGATCAAGAACTCCTCCTCAGCTTTTCTGGAGCCCTTTTCAGCACTGGAAGCTGCTCTAAGGTCTCTCCAGAGCTTTCTCTTCTCCAGGCTGAACAACCCCAACTCTCTCAACCCGTTCTAATAGCAGAGTTGCTTCAGCCCTCGGATCACCTTTGTGGCCTCCTCTGGTATCAGCCAGACTCTTCTGGAGCCAGACTGCACCAAATGTGGAATTGGGGTTTCTAAAGTTTATCAAGATTGTTCAAAGTTGTAATCTAAATTACTATGATCCTCCAGTCAAGACTGGGATTCAGTGAGGAGAATGAGGAAAGCCAAGGACCCCTGACTGAGGGAAGGCAACCCTCCACACAGGAACCTGGAAATTCTTCCTGCTGGAAGTCTTTCATGACTTTGGAAAAAGTGGACAGTAAACACAGCCAAACACTTGTCAGATGCTGAGGAGCTTTCTCTGCCCCTGCCACTCTACCTGGGGGTCTCGCTCTGTGCACTGAAGAGTCTTCTCAAGGCTCCCAGCTATGAAGCAGGAGAAAGACTCCACTAACTCCTTCCTTACAGGTTGCCATCCCATGCTTACAGGCTCTTGGCGCTGGGCATGGAGGCAGCAGCACTCTCTGCCCAGGTCTGACTGCCTGCACTCACATACACGAGGATCACAGTTCTACCTGGAGCTCTGAATTAATCTTCCTAGCAAAAATGTTCTAATGTAAAACTAAAACCAAGTAATTCAAACAAAAATGGCTTTTTTCTACAATATTTAGAAAAAGAAAAAGTTCTTTTTCCTTCCAAGCAAAATACAAAAACTAATTTTAAAAAATCATTTTAACAGTACAAATGGAGCAGCTTAGACATTGTCAGCAAGAGAGGATCTGCTGGAAAATGCTGGCTGTGTCTCAGCAGAACCAAGGAGTTCAGATGACTCTCTCCCCCACATACCTGCTCAACATTCTAAAACACAACTTGCAAAATTATCTTCTGGTCACACATTATTTTTAATGGATTTTTTTTTGGTTGGTCGATTTTATTCCTTGTTTCAGGCAGTTTTCAAGAACTCTTAAGCCTTCCTCCCTTTCCACAGGTCTAATTACTCTGCGTACTCTTGTGATCTATCCAGAACTACATTTCTACATCCACAATGCTCTATTTGTTGTTCACAACTGGTGTCCCTTGAAAGTTTCTAATGATATAAATAAAAGTTGAGAAGCAAAGCAAACCCTATTGTTGTGATGTGCTGAACAAACAAAATGCATTCTTTTGTATTCTGGAAATGGACCATTATCTTGTCCTTCAATACTCGGATGGTTTCTCTTAGTAAAAAAAAAAATTAATAGATAATTTTACAGCTGAATAACATTTGACCTTGGAACCGCTCATCGAATCAATGAGGCAAGCTGATTTTTATGCAGCATCTATGCACTAAAATGTCTCTTTAGGCAATTCCAAACATGAGAAAGCAAAGCAATAGTAAAGACTGGTTTCTTGAAACATGAAAGAGCCTGGATGCTCTACAGGGCTTGTAGTTACTTCTGTGTAAACTTCTAAATAAGTGTTATACATTTTATCATAGCGGGGCTCGTAACAAACTCCACGCTTGCTGCATGTAGCACTCCTCAGAGTTTCATCACAGCAGAGCACTTCCAGCAGTCTGGATATGTTTTTAATTGAAACATCTCTCTAAGGACTATCAGCATAGGTTGTTTTGAAGCCAACAACTACTGCTAAATGGGCTTGTTTTCATAAAAGCGCAACCGAAGCCTGCTACGATAGGTTAATATTATCAACCCTAAGCCTCAAACTTTAGAGCTTAGAAATCCAAACCCAGACCACACTATCATTCCTGGTCTGGAAGCACATCTCTGAAACATCACATTTGCACCTGTAGGTCAATTCTTCTCTGCCAGTTGAAGCCACCCTTCACCAAAAAGCAAAATCACCGATACGGTTATTGAACTGGTATTAATTCTGATGGTTATCTGTTCATGGAATATAAGAGTTGTTAGTATATTGAACAAACAGATTAAGAATTTCTGGGCACTGAAATCTGCAGGGGGGATCTGGCTTGGTCTGAATGTCTCATGGAGGCACACTAAACTAAACTTACAGTTCCCCAGCCCTGCTCAGCCTCAGTCCTGGACAGGCTCCTCACATTTGCATTTATCAGGGGTTGTGCAAGCACAGCCATGTAATTGTCTGCAGCTCTGATGTGAATCATAGAATGCCAAGTTGGAAGGGACTCCAGGGATCACTTGGTCCAACCTCTGTGGTAATAATTTTTAATTAGATGGTCCAGAGATTACAGAATGACTGTCCAGATAACAGCTATGGAGTAGTTCAAAGCAATATGCTCAAAGCGAGAAGAAAATGTGAATGATCAGGGCTAAAAAAGCCAGATGCCCCTCCATCACATATAGCAGATGCAACACAGAACACAAACAGGCTGGGAAGCAAAGATGTCCCTATTTTTCAAACCCCTGAGATTATACGTAACAATGTTTTCCTCGAGAGAAAACAAACATACAACTGATCCTTGCTACCTGAGGTCTGGTGAAAGGTCAATAAAGGCTGCTGTGGCAGTTTTGAAATCCAAAGTTCTCTAACATGGAGCAATTACCCCCTACATGATATAAATTACAAATTAATTTTTGCTGATGATCACACACTGAATTCATTTCAGAGAACAACTCACTAGAGCATAAATGTCAATTTCATTATTATTTTTCTAAAACTAGGATTCAATTTTGCATTTCTATCATATTCAAAAAAATCATTTTCTCTGTACCTCAGTGGGATATTCATATGTGCTCAGAAACTAATGAGGTATGGGACACAGATACGCCATCATAAAAGGAAAATTACTAAATGAGAAAAAAAAGATTTTAAAGGATCTCTTAGAGCAAAGAGAACAATTTCATCACCAAATGGGACTGCTTCTTCACTGTAGCTCTGGTTTTTTCCATCTCAAGTGGCCTGTTCATTTATGTAACTATTTTGGAACACTCTCCTGCTTTGACTGATTGAAAGAATCCTGCTCATTAAACACCTCCGCACAGCACTGTTAAAGTCCAAGTAAAGAAGTGGATAAGAATAAAAACATTTTTAAAATGCTCTTCTTCTTTCAGTAATTCTGCTTTGACTCTAGTAAATAAATAATTGCTTCTCTAACCTAGAACAAAACAGGGGGACTGCACAGACCTACTGGTAAGTAACATCTCATTATTTGTAAGAGAACAGAGTCACCACTTACTCAACTCCCTTTCATTTGGTGCACTTCAGGTGAACTAGCTGGCAGTTGCTTGCCGNAGAAAGTCCAAGTAAAGAAGTTGATAAGAATAAAAACATTTTAAAAATGCTCATCTTCTTTCAGTAATTCTGCTTTGACTCTAGTAAATAAATAATTGCTTCTCTAACCTAGAACAAAACAGGGGGACTGCACAGACCTACTGGTAAGTAACATCTCATTTTTGTAAGAGAACAGAGTCACCACTTACTCAACTCCCTTTCATTTGGTGCACTTCAGGTGAACTAGATGGTAGTTGCTTGCCATATCCTGGCTCTTAACGGATTTGTGCTTGAGATTTGCCTGCTTTCAGACTTAATTTTGGTAATTATTCATAGAATCATAGAAATGTTTGGTTGGAAAAAATCATTTGGTTGGAACAGACCTTAGAAATCAAGTCCAACCACACCTGCCTCTACTAAACCAGATCCCTGAGCACTTCATCCACCCATCTTATAAATCCCTTCAGGGATGAGGACCCCACCACCTCTCTGGGCAGCCTCTGCCAGGGACTGAGAACCCTTTCACTGAAGACATTTTTCCTGATGTATAACCTGAACCTGTCCTGGTGCAACCTGAGGCCATTTCCTTGCTCAAAGATGAAGTGGTTTGTCTGAGCTGATTCGAAGGCACCGGTATTCCAAGTTAGCACATGCCCTGGTTCAATTGCCATGTGTGTTGGCAGCCCCAGCACCAGGGGGCCATGGGACCCTCCAAGCCACTGGCAGCAGCTGCTGGAAAAGTGCTGTTACAGATGAATCAAAAATTCTCTTTAATTAAGAGCTACATGTTCAGAGAAAGTTAGTAAAAGATGTCTCCAAGCAGAGCAAGAAAAATACATATTCATATTCTGATAAGGCAATCAAGATGTTGATGTTAATATTAGAGCAATAACTTTAATTGTATTTCAGCAAACGAATGGCAATTAGAAAACAAATTATCTCAGAGAAGCATGCCTGCTGCAGAGCTTAGCCCCGAAGGCAAGCCAAAAGCTAAACCTTTTTCTTGAATTTTAATGTAGAAGATAAATAGACACACCTCTGGAATTATTCTAAATAGAAATACCATAAACGGTTCAAAGTTACTCTGAGACACAAACGCCTTTCCTCTTGAAGCACGTTCTTTGCTGCCGTAACAAGCATTCGCACGCGAGAGTGAAATATTACCCTGTGCTTTAAAGATGGGAAAATGTAACAGATGTTGGCCATGCTAATTAAAGAGCATATGTGTGTAGTAAATGATTTTCATTAGGGTACAATTTAGCTCATAAATGCAATATTAATGATTCAAGGTGAATTCTTGTACTGCTTCTCAGTGCCACAGTCTTTACAGTGACCAACCACAACCACAGCCACACTCTTTGCTGTCAGAAATAAAAACTCCCTCTGCCTTGTACCTGATCCTATTGGCTTTAACAAAGTAGTGAGTGAGGTTGCTCTCACCCAGAATGGTGATGATGGCCAGTGCAGGACCCACTATGCCACAGGGGAACAGCAATGGATTTCCACCAACCCAACTGAGCGCTAAAATCTGGTGTGACATATCCAGACCTAAAGTTGGCTTCTGACATAAAAAAATTGCTTCCTTCCAATAAGAATACACTCGTGTTTCTAGCTATCGCTGCTTTTCCTTCTTCTGGTCTGCTCCCCTAAAACAATATTCTCCATCTGTCATGTTGAAAGTCTGTTCCTATGACCCACTCACCTCCCTGCCTCACACCTTTTGGTCCGTCTGGTTTTCATGGGCTCTGTTTTGCTAAACCAGAGGTGGTATAAAATGTCCAGGCATTACTCACCCTCCGTGTTTTCAGTCATACTATTTAGAAAATTTATACAATCTTTTAATCAAGCTTGAATGGGTTTAATGATTCTGTAATTGATTCCACCCAGATTGCAAGAGAACATTACAATTTTCAACCATCAAATTATGCATAAATGGTAAAAAGATGGACTGCAACTAAAATCTCGATTCTTAAAAATCCCCTCACAGATAGGAAACCAGTGACAATTTCTCATCATACCTGCAATGCAACAGTCCATCTTGGTTCTAGAAAGCAATTAAGTACCTCATTAACTTTAAGCACCTGCTTGATTCCCATGGCTTTGAAACCAGGGGGAGTTAAATGCTTGTTCCTGAATTTGTGCAGGAAAAACATGCTTGTTAAAACTTGCAAAAAAAGCAGATTATGTCTGCAGAACTTGTTATAGACTGGTTTAATAAACTTTATGGCACTTAACCTTCAGCTTTGTTCCATAAGTAATCAGGCTGTGGCCCAAGTCTGTGATGACATTTAGACTGGGCAGTAGGTGATGGCACCAGTCTACTTGGCTTTGGAATTAAACAGTCCACCCAACTGACCAGTAGTGCCACAGGCAGGGGTGGGAGGGAATCTAGGAAAAAAGGAACAAGAATCTTCAGGATGAAGCTGATGCTTTTAGGAGGCGACACTAAGATCTGTACTAAGCACAAACTTCTTTCATCTTAGTATGAGTTTTACACTCAGGGCTTCAAGATTTGCATGGAAACCCTGAGGTTTCTGTCAATAATGTCAGGATGGTGGTGGCCAGGTATATAGAGCCTTGCAAATAACCTCGCATGAGATATGTCAGCCTCACAGTATCTGTGTTCTCCTTGAAGATACAGATGTGGAAACGCAGCTGTAGGCTACAAAAGCATAGCAGAGATTCTTCCAAAATATGGCATTTAAACCATGAGCTGACATGGGGAAAGACAGGCCTGTTGCTGGTGGCTGTGACCAATGCTCTGGCATACCCCACCGACGCTAACCAAGGAGAGCTGGAGGGCTCAGAGCCAGCAACACCTAAGAGACGTCCCAGTCAGTTTCCAGCAGTGAGACACACACATCTGGCAGGATGAGGAAGGCGAGGAGCTGTGAGAGCAGCCACAACCTGGGCTCTCTTGCCTGTAGATGGGAACCAGCACTAGGACATCCCCTGCAGAAAACAGAACGTTCAGTGCTATCTCCCAGGAAAATGGTTCCTCATGAGCTGCTCAAGAACAGAAAAGTAAGCTCACTAAACCACCCACAACCGCCCCTATGCTGACAAATACATCTCAGGGCTTATTTTATATAGTGAGCTTCATTGTGGTGCAGCAATGTATATATCATAGAATCATAGAATCACCAGGTTGGAAGAGACCCACCGGATCATCGAGTCCAACCATTCCTATCAAACACTAAACCATGTCCCTCAGCACCTTGTCCACCCATGCCTTAAACACCTCCAGGGAAGGTGAATCAACCACCTCCCTGGACAGCCTGTTCCAGTGCTCAATGACCCTTTCTGTGAAAAACTTCCTCCTAATGTCTAGCCTAAATCTCCCCTGGCAGAGCTTGAGGCCATTCCCTCTTGTCCTGTCCCCTGACACCTGGGAGAAGAGGCCAGCTTATTTCTCTCCACAACCTCCCTNGTGTGTGTATGTGCGTGTGTGCTGCATACATATATATATATATGAAAAAAAAAAAAGGATATCCTGTGCAATGCTGAACACTTCAAAGTACACATCAGAAAGGTTTCTTCCAGGCTTCCTGAAACAAAGGTATTTCCAGCTGTTTTGGTAACTGAACAGGTCATTTTTGCTGCACACACTGATCCCAGTCCTTTTCTTACAGCAGCTCTTTAACCTTCCAGATGACTAGAAGATTTCTCAGTAACCTTTCTTGATCTGAACAGTGAAATAAAACCTCAAATCTTGACAAGAGACACATTGTGTGCTTGACTTCATGAATCACAGAATCATAGAATCACAGAACAGTTTCGGTTGGAAGACACCTTTAAGATCATTGTGTCCAACCATCAATCCAGCCCTGCTAAGTCTGCCACTAGACCATGTCCCCAAGTATATCTATTCATCTTTCAAATGCCTCCAGGGATGGGGACTCAATCATCTCCTTGATCAGCCTGTTCCAATGCTTGACAACCCTTTCAGCAAATAAATTCCTCCTAATATCGAGAATAAATCTCCCCTGGGCATCTTGAGGCCATTTTCCCTTGTTTTGTCACTGGCTGCAAAAGAGAAGAGTCCACCCCTTCCTTCTTTCAGGCAATTGTAGAGAGCTATAAGGTCTCCCCTCAACCTCCTTCACTCCAGATTGCACATTCCCAGCTCCCTCAGCCACTCCTTGTAAGGCTTGTTGTCTAAGCCCTTAACCAGCTTTGCTGCCCTTCTCTGGACTCGCTCCAGTATCTCAACATCCTTCCTACACTGAGCAGTCACATAAGTGACAGTGTCTTACCCACAGCACTGAGACCTTTTCTAATGGCCAGGACTCCAGCCACAGGCATCAAATGTGTTGAAATCCTAGTTTATTGTTCATTTTTACTAGCATTATTACAACAGTTTCACTGAAATTAATCAACAGTGGATCAACGAGCCTTACCACACAATGTGAGACATTTCCATGTTCTGTACAATTTACAACATTAATTTTTAACTGTTTTTTGTTTAGCTTTCAAAATGTAAATTATTTCTTCCAGTAAACTTTTCAAGTAGTACATTCCCTTAAGATTCATTGTGAAAACCACTTCTCAACTACCTCTGCATTGCTGTAACAACAAAAGACAGGAAAAAGGAGGAGAGTCCTGCTGAGGAGAATGTAAAAGGCTACTGGATTAAAATTCATGAAGGGCAGTTTCTCCCTCTATTGTCACAAGTAATTGCACAGACACTGCACATCAGAGCCCTTCGCATTCTATAAGCAGCAATTCAAATGTGTTGCAACCATTGCATCTACTAATATCCTTCTGCAACTTAGCCAGTGATTTTCTGTCTTTACCATTGTGATTGAAGTGGCCATATGATGGAGGCCACAGTCTAGATGAAAAAAAACCTTAATTATTCCCACTGTCAGATGCTCCAAGAAATACATCTGATAAAGATGCTGTGGAGTATTGAAACCTACTGATACCATGTGGAAAGAGACTGAAGAACAGTCCCGTATAATTCCAAAGACACGAGCTGAAGAGCAAAATATATTAAATACATTCACAATTCAAATTTTTCTATCTTTGTAGTTTTTGTGGATTTTAAAATGTGACTCTTTAGTGAAAAAAACCTACACTGAGGTCACCAGTTTGTTTAGCCTCTTGGCAGAGACGCTTGTTGCGCTTACACCACAGTCCATTATAATTCACATTTAGCTCTCGCAGAGTGCTACTGAATAACAAGAATCAGGACAAAATGTCCTGCAGCACTACCTACTGCATCCACTGTAAATTTGAGGAGTCCATTCCCGTGTAGAATTACACTGGAAAGATACTTCTTCCTAAGAGAGATAATCCAATTTCTCCTGCCAGGTTTGCCAACCAGCCTAGAAGAACCCATCAAACCACCCAGCTCTGTTTTTAAGAGGAGAAAAGGACCCTGTATGGTACAAATGATCTGTGTAATCTAACCATGTGTGTGCGCAGTCATGTGCATCTGTGTAAAGTGCAGCCCTGGTTATACGGAGATATAAAACAGAGTTTGCAGCTCCAGGTAGAAGCTATTCCTATTTTTTCCCCAAAGTTAAAAGTATCAGCTGACACCCGTCTCACACCAGCATTTCACAGCAGAGGAGAAGGGACCACTAGCTACCTATCTGAATTAGGTTCTTTCCTCAACTTTAATTAAATTAAATGATCTTTGAGGAATTTACTACAAAGAGAACAAAAGAGAGGGAAAAACATAAATGAAGAAGTGGAATTTAACAGCATTTTATTGTATGTATCATCATGTCCTTCGCCTTCATAATATCTACCAGGAAAATGCTTTCTAAAAGTGAAAATTAATTATTTTCTTCAAAGTTTATTAATTAATCATATCCTTTTCTATATGAGAGACTGATTATTTAATTTCAGTCATCAATGGGAATGTTGAGCTTCCTAATACCAGACTGAAGCCATGTAAGAAAAGAGCTTTAATTAGTTTCCTCCCAAAAAGCAGGTGGAAAAGGCAATTTAATGATCTAACATAGGCAGGCACAGGCCCTGATCTCAGGTGAAATCTCATTACTGTCTGTCTTTTGCATGACTTAGTTAAAATTCTGCTGTTCTTAAAGTTGCTTTGTGGCCTACATGAACTGAGTTGATAGTCTCCCTCTTCTCCACAATATTGAGGTGCCAGCATCAGGAGGATGCTGTCAGAGCTGTCTCTCTGTGACGTACACGGTGACAGGTTTATCAGGAAATAAAGACATAATGGGCACAGAAATGGGATGCAACTCTTGCCCCTGCGGGAACTGCTCCCTGCAGCACTCGCAGGAAAAGTTATGTGAGAATCTAATTTGCACTAACACCAACTAGACTTGTTCTGTTGAGAACAAGGTGATCTTCACCTTCTTTCTTATTGTTTTCTCCTTACTTATTACAAGTGCCTTCTGCAAAGCTGCCAATGAAGAAGCGCCCATGGTTCACTGGAAGGGTTAAGCTGAGACTCAGAAGTGTAGGGGTTGGACCTGGATGATCTTTAAGGTCCCTCCCAACCCAAACCATTCCACGACTCTGTGACAGAGATGAGCTGGTATGCGTATGTATGTGTAAGAAACATAAACCAGAAGAGAAATGTGATAGAATACAGATGAGATGCCTGTGCAGAAAAATGCCAAAAGCAGTTAAATGTCCAACACAAACCAATGTGTAAGCCAGGGCATGGGGCCATTAGAGGTGTTCCCCCTTTTTAAACAACAGGAAACAAGAAAGGAAACACCCAGCAATGACACAGACCCATTATTAACACATACAGTAATACCCTGAAAATAATCACGCATACGCTTCAGTAAATGTATCTGAAACATTAGAAGAGAAATGGAGTGAAACCCTCAAGTCACACAAAGTTCCCACTCTACTTTGCTGACTATGGATCTATAATGACAAACTGGCCCCTTGGTCATCGTGGGACCTTCTTGGTTCACTGAAAAGCAACCGTAGCGGCTCTAGTGCTTTGTAATAAAGGGAGACACCACCACATAAGACAGAGTCATTGAAGGCATCCATTCAAGTAACAGAGTTTTATACATCAGAAAATTCAGTTGTTATAATGGGACAGATTTTAGGTTCTGGTATTGTTCCCTTGCAGACTGACCCCACATCACACTCACTGAAAGAATGTTTTAGCAGCAAGAAGCTGAAATACTTTAAACATTTCAAACGTAAATAAAGATTATGAAGATCAAAGAAAAAGTAGGAAAAAGTTGTTGCCTGGACTACACAGAAGTAAGCAAAGTCCTGCGACGACTAACTCAGAAGCCTGTCCGATGGCATTGCCATCCCCCTGGATGGAAGGCGGCCACACAGACAGATGTTGGTGTTGACTGAGTGCATTTATCCTAAAGAGTGACATCCATCTTCTGCCAAGCATGGGAGATGTGTGAGTACATCTGTTCCCTCCACTGAGGGAGCACATAGGCACAGGACAGAAGAAAGGGCTGCCATAAAAGAAAATGTTAATTAGTGTACAGAGTCCCATCTGAGGTGTTAGGAAGCTGGTATTTCAGAGGCCTTTAGGATTCACCTAGCACAGGACCCCTGACAGGGAGGAGGGCTCTGCACTTGGTGTCACAGGGGAAGGAACAGATCAAAGAGGGGTATTTAAGTCTGACTGTTATTCACGGATCCTTAAACAGCTGATGACAATAACCATTCACTCTCTACCCCCACACACATATTTATGCACACAGATCCTCACACACATGGGCTTATTACTCTGACTCTCAGTATGCACCCACCTTCTGCCTCCAACACCTTCTCTTTTTATAGAGCAACAGGAAAACTGAATTCTTACATTAAACTTTCTCCATTAGTTAAAAGCAAAGATCAAAGGTGTATGAATGTAATCATCTGTGGTTCTGGAACAAATATATTCTCATGGTACGGTTCATGTAAAATATCAAGCTGATTTCCAGTAGTATCATTAAATAATGCGGCACTTGTAGAGTTCACTGAGAGGTCTAAGACATACAAAACTAATTTATTAATATATCCCTCATTTCGCAGCATAGGGCTTGACTTTACATTGTACCATTGCCTTCCCTTAGGTTTTAAGGGTCTTCAGGGCACCCTGAATGCCTGCCAACTGGAGTACTTGAGTAAAGAAAAATAACAATTTGCATATTTCACATTTCTATGGTTAAAACATCTTCAAATGCCACTTCACTACGATGGATACATGTATATAATACACACACAGAGATAAGTTTCCTGACCTCCCTGACTAGTTGGGATAATAACTGTGAGTCCTTATAATACAATTCTGGTAGACGCTCTCTTCTCCTTACTGACCCTGTTGCCCTGGGTGAAGTTGAGAAGGATATTGCCAAAACCTCAAAAGACCTTTAAAAATAATTTCAAATATTTTATTCCCCTCAAATCTTGAACCACATCCTAAAACAAGCCAGAAAAACATGTTTGTATTGATTGCTAATTTCTTTCATACTGTGGTTACAGAATTTCTGCTCTTTGACCAGTTTTTGGCATCTATCCATATAACACTGCTACTCTTGAAATAATCCAGCTCCCACCAGCACAAGTGTGAGTGGGTTTTGACCATCTATTTTGACCATCTGACAAGATATCCCAAAAGTCCATACATTTGCCTTGATGTACATACATACAGTACAAGTAACACACCTAATTTTAAGTTTTCATGGTGTTTACTGACTGACAACTTAGAAGTTGTTAGGCGAGATTGGTCATTCATGTGTTTTATGGGTAGGCAAAAGCACAAGGCTGTGTTCTGAAGGCAGAAATTTCCTGGCCGACTTGGAGCATGCGAGAGATTTGCCTTCAGTAATGCACGAGCTCATGGACTCTGTCTGACAGCGACCTCATCCTGCCTGCCGTCCCCAAATCCACAGCAGGGGCACTGACAAGAGTGGCTCCAAGACACAATAAAGTAGTAATAACCTCCATTATTATATCCCCAAACTCAAAGTAAGAACACCTCTTCTGCCAGAAGGGGATACGCTGTAAATGTATCCCAATAAGTTTATTCTGACAAATTGATGCTTTAATTGCAGTTTCTGTACATTTTTTCTTCACTGCCTGTTACCTACAAAGTCTTTGCTTCAGTATCTTATGGCTTTTATGTAAATATTTGATGTTAACTTCATATCTTTTTTCTTGGCTTACTCCGTATAGTTTTGCTGAGTTGCACTCTGCAGTCAATAAAAATAAACAGCCGAAATAAAAGTATTGCATATTGGAAACCATATTTAAAAATTAATACTGTTTTAGCAGAAAGACTCGCCCATAATTTCACAAACACAGCAAAAGAGAATGGTTAATCAGCCCCCAACAGTGTTTACTTGTGCCCATTCTGCATTTGGTAAGAATCTTTACAGTTCCTTAAGCTCTGTAAGATCACACATACAGACCAGACAGGGCAAAGGTGGCTGAACACTGCCCCATCCTCTCTGCCATGCAACGTGGGCAGAAAAATTGCAGATTATTTGCTCAGGGACACAGTTTAGTGGTTGATAGGAATGGTTGGACTCGATGATCTTGGAGGTCTTTTCCAACCTAGTGATTCTGGGTAATTCTGTGAACTCCCTTCCACACATGGTGCTTGAGAGAAAGGAAAATAACTTTCTACAAATCTTTGTGCTTTGGATAAACTACAGTTTCAGTTCTGTCTGTGGATGGTAAGAGTAACTCGACTAAAAATGCTATTCAGGATATCCCGCAGGGAAGAGAAGAACAATGAATGCTGTCTCAAGATAATCCCTCGGAGTGAACTCACTGGATTTCCATGAGGCATGGAGCCACCAGAGTGTGACCCCTCACTGCTCCTCTTTTTATGGATGGACTACAAACACAACGCTCCCATAAGATCAGAGGATCCAGGAGTTAGGTCTGGACGTCCTCACTGATGAAGTCAGTAAATATTCAAAGGCTTCATGCTCACTGATGCACGGTTAAAAAAACCAAAACAATATGTGTCTAAGGAGCCCAGGTGCAAACAATCATTCAACTTAGTGGAAAAGTGAAATAAGAAAGGGCAGCGATTATCCTGTTGTTGATTTTATACTACTAATTGCTGACAGGTTTGTATAAGACAGTACCTGTATGTTTGCAAAGTGATGGGGGGAGAGGAGAGAAAGGAAAGGAAAGCCAAAGAGATATAACCCTGGAAAGAAATGGATATGTGGTTATGGCAAAGGCAATATGAGACAGCAAGACTAAAGTCAGATTCCAGCCATGGAATTTGAAATGTCTTACCGTTTGCTCTCTCCTGAATTCCCTGACATCACCATAACTGCATTTTCTATCCCCTTAAATTACACTGAGCTCAGGAGAAAAAAAATGCCAGAGAAGAGTAGGTTTAGATTAGGCAAGTCATGCATCCCTGTATCTTTACAAAGGATCAGCTTCAAATCCAATCCAACCTGTGAATTTCAGTGAGTTTAACGCATGATCACAGAAGTCCAGCTATTCCATTTTGGACGCAGTCCATGTCCCTCACACTTACACGGAGCTCGTTTTGCAGACTTACACCTTGTACGGAGGTGGAATTCTCTGCATCTGCAAGTCAGAACGGCAGGGATTGATTACTGAAATTCTCCCAAGTACACAGCGAACATCAAACAAGAGTGCAGACCCTGGTGGTATTGATTTCGAACTGATGATCTCATTAGAAAGCTCTAATTCTCAACATTGCTTTGGTTTACACAATCTTTAGTTTATTTTAAAAGAGCTGATTGGACAACTCTTCCAGCCTCCTGCCTGTCTTCTCGTCTTACCAGACAACTGCTTTAGTCTTTGAGCATTTAAAAGGTCATTAATCCAAATGCTAATGCAATCAATACTATATTAAATGAACTATAAAAAGTAAATTAATATTAGGTAACCTGATGCATTGTGCCATAAGGGTTGAAAATGTGCATATTGTCAGCACATTTAAAATGATAAATTAGAACAGCGCACCTTTCAAAAAATAATCCCAGGAAGCTTTTAAAATAACTTTCAGCACTATTTAAACATGGATTCATGGTGAAAACAGTAAGGAAAATATATATTATTTACTTTTTAGTTGAGCTAGCTTTTATACTGATGCTATTTTTCACAAACGCATATATATGTATATAATATTGAATTGTAAAGACAAATGGCAAAATGTAAGCTGAATTAATTCGGCCTTAGAAATAGAACACTCACTGGTATCTACTGTGTTATAGTTGGAGACGGATAGCCTGTTAGCTGAAGCTCTAGAAGGTGAAGGAGATCAGACTTCACACATACCTGTTTTAGTCTGCAAACCCCCACAGGTTCTGTACAAACATGTGTTATTCTTTATTCTGAGGACAGAAACCTGCTATCATAGAATGACAGAATGATTTGGGTTGGAAGGAACCTCAAAGTCCATCCAGTTCCACCCCCTGACATGTACATGGACACCTCCCACTGAATCCGGTTGCTCCAAGCCCCGTCCAACCTGGCCTTGAATCCCACCAGTGATGGGGCAGCCACCACTGCTCTGGGCAACCTGGGCCAGGGCCTCGCCACCCACATCATGAAGAATTTCTTCCTAATGTCTAATCTATATCTTTCCCCTTCCAATTTAAAGCCATTTCCCATCATCCTATCCCTGCCCTCCCTGATCCAGAGGCCCTCCCCACCTTTCCTGGAGCCCCTTTCAGTACTGGAAGCTGCTCTAAGGTCTCCCCAGAGCCTCTTCCTCTCCATACATTCTCTTCTCTTTTCCTGTCTAAGCTGTCCCAGTTAGCCTTCATATTAATTTCTCTCAGTTTTTCCATGTTCTTAAATTGTAAGTGGCCTTGTTGTTCCCATGTTGTTCACAATTCTGTTCCCTAGGTCCTGATTCAGAGCAGCTGGCATGCTCTGCTGCAATAATTTACATCTCACAGAGACAGCGGCACAAGACGGGCATTTCCAGAAATGTATTTTGCAATGCATTTATTTAACAAACTTTCAACTCAAAAAGCTAGTTGAGAAATCAATGTATATCCACCCTCCAGCATGTTCCCAACTCGCATCCTGTGGATTTCACATCTGAGGCAGGAGAAAGTTTATTCATTTTCTTAAAATTTTGGATAATGAGAACTAAGTTCTTGCAGCTACACTGGCAAAAGTTGGTTTGTTTTTTTGTTTTTTTTCTTCTATCATCACTGGGAAATCCTGCCCATCTCCAGTGCTTGCACTGCGGTCTCTGTGCTATTTACCTTTCCTCTCGGATTTGCTTTCTGTATCCAGGTCGTTGTCTAAAGATCTCCTTTCAGCACCTTTATCTTGAACGTTAAAACCATTGATGTGGACTTGTGGCATGCCAGGATTCCTTTAGAATGCCAGGGGTAGCTGATACTGATCATTTTCATCCTTTCTAATGAACAGTTGCTAAAACAATGCCTTTTTGGCAAGGATACTTATCTTATTATCACTACCACTCATTTCTCATTCACCGCCTGCTCCAGCTTTTCATGCTTTTTGTGCTCACCTCCCAGGCCCATCATCAGCCCGGCTTTCTCCTGTTCTACCTTCTGCTAACAAATCTGTCAGCCCCCACTGCCAGCAGAAGCATTCAGGGAGACAAAAAAACAAGCTAAAAATTCCCGAAGGGTCACAGTTTGTAGCCACAAAAGAGAGGGGACTGAAGTTCTGAAGCTGTATCCAGAAAATTAAGACTTGTGGTTTTGCTCCCACAAAAATGAATGGAGTGTTCAGCCCTCAGTTTGGCTCTTCTCCCAAGTAACAGAGTAGGACAAGAGAAAATAGTCTCAGGATGCAGCAGGGGAGATTTAGACTGGATATTAGGAAAAATTT
Organism: Piaya cayana; assembly: GCA_013389865.1. Classification (NCBI taxonomy): domain Eukaryota; kingdom Metazoa; phylum Chordata; class Aves; order Cuculiformes; family Coccyzidae; genus Piaya; species Piaya cayana. Next base: position 89,529 of record WAAB01025330.1, read on the forward strand.
CATTACCAAAAGAGTAGTGAAGCCCTAGCAGAGGCTGCCCAGGGCAGTGGTGGAGTTTCCATTCTTAGAGGGGTTCAAAAAACGTGTAGATGTGGCACTTTGGGACGTGGTTTAGCAGGCACAGTGGTGTATGGCTGATGGTTGGACTGGGTGAGCTTAGAGACATTTTCCAGCCTCAACAATTCTATGATACAACCACCAACTTTGCACCAAATGGCTACAGTTGCACCAGAATACAGCTGCAAGACTGTTATTTGGGAGAAATTGGAAAGAAAATTGTGCCTAATAAAGGTGGAAGCACCCTGTAGGGAACAAGGTTGCACAGATTGTTGCTATTTAATGATGACAGTCTGAAAAAAATCACAGGCAGCAACACAACAGAAGTGAGTGACCCCGGTTCAGATGGAAGAATGAACAAAATATAGATTGATGAGAAAATCACTTGTTAAAGAAAAATAGCATTTGTTTACAGAATCTGCACTTTGTGCACTGTTTCAATTTGCTTGTAGTTGATCTTTCCCTTGTAATCATTATAAAGGCACCTTTTTAGCAGGCAAAATAACATGGAAAATAAGGGCTATAGAATGAGTGGAAAGCCTGGGTCAAGGTCGGTCTCAGTTTATAAACAACTAATGGAAACAGCCTGACATAAGCTATTCGAGGGTTAAGGCAGATTGACTAAAGACAGAATACTTTAACGGATCAAAACTGGACTGCAATGGATCAGGGTTGGACCCGCTGTGGCTGATGGGAACTGTGACCAGCACCGGCACAGGTGAGTGTTCATCGCTTGTTCAACCTCATCATGTACAGCGTGTCTTGGGTTTTGGAGCATAGAAGTCCAGGAACTCTCCTAATTTGGAGAAGTATGAAAACAAAAGGAATAATTGAACAGTCTTGTGTTCTTTCCTATAGGACTGTGAGGCGCTTCACTGTATGCACATCGGATGGTAACAAGACTCTAAGAAGAGGCAGCCGGCTGCTCGCAGGCAGCCTGCAGGAGCTGCGCCTCAGAGGCTCTGCAGAGCTCACAGCGGGACGCAATGAAATGGTTCCTGCTGCTCAGAGGCAACACACCCACAGCAGAGACTCTCTACGGGGTACAACTCCGCTCGGTAGTTTCTGAACTGAACTGATAGATGATGATAAACAGAGGGCTTTAAAAATCATTTTCCTCAATGGAAAAAAAATCAATAAAAAGCCAATCATACTAGGGTATGAAAACATTTTCTTGCGCTTCATTTTACATGTTTCATTGAATTTTTATGTTCCCAAGTGTCTTGTTTTAAGTATCTCAGATATTTTGCAACACTATCCACAAGGGATGACCTAATGAGTACGCTGAGAGAGTAACTAAGTGATTGTAACAAAGCAGGGTGAATCATAAAACCCAGAATTTTTTAGAAGACTCTTGCACGGAGCACAGAGGAGCTGAACTGACAGCGCAGAGCGGAGCGGCAGGGGTGAGAACATTAAGAGATTAGAAGGTTTCAGTGTCTCAGTTTTGAAGAGGTTCAGTTTGGAGCACTCAGGTATTGCTGGGCACAGCACGCTGAGCACTGGGGAAACACCAAACGCAAATCACCACGGGAACATCCCTGGGTCACTGAGAAGCAAGTGCTGGGGCTGAGCTATCCAATCATTCAATGGCTGCTTAAAGATGTAAAGGGATGCTGCTGGATTCACTCCAGGAACAAGACATTCAGTTTGTTTCTAGCTAAGCCCCATCACGCTGCATCCAGTGCTAACAACAGATGCCTAAGAAAATGCTTTCTGCAATTTTTGATCTTAAAAACAACAACAAAAAAAGGTTGCTACATAGCTGTGAGCTTTCCTGAATTGCTGGAAGTCTGGAATGTTGAAGCTTTCAGAGAGCAATTGCACTCGCAGGATTTTCCAACAGAGCCATTCGAAAGGAAGGAAGTGTGCCTGTTGGATCAAGTGCCGATATAGGGCTGTATTTCATTACGTGTGCCCTGCTGTACAGTGTTCTAGGAGAGTGCAGGTTTGTCAGGGGTATCAGTGTATCCATTCACAGTGACTCCAAAGTGCATTTGCTAACATCCCTCAAGACTCTCAGGCACGAGTGCATCCTCACTGGTTGCAAGCTCCGCGTGCTTCTCACTTCTGGCATAAGACACTTACACACTAAAAATCAAAGTCACTCTAATTTGAACAAAATTATTCTCCTTTTTCTATCTACAGTAAAATTAACACACTCTAATGGAGGATGTATTTTGATTTCTTTTAAAGGGTTTTGTTGGTAAAGAATGAAACTCCTTCCCTAGAATTGTTCTGATACAGTGGTTTTCCTGGCAATTCAGTGCCAGAAAATCACAACAGCTGGAAGAATCTGTTGGGTTTGCTTTTTTTGTAAGATTCAACTGACATCTAAAGCAGTAAAAAAACCCCCTATCACTATCTAAGAGATGATAAACACCAAAGAAATGGAAGAAATGCTTTGTTCTGTACTATGACTTTAAAATGTGCCTCTTGTTCCCATGTTATTTGAGCCAGATTGTCCAAAGAGGAGGATTGAGCAAAATGAACGGTAAGAACAAAAACAATGGAGTGTTGAGCAAACACCCAACATCTATGTTATCACCTCCTTCCATAGAACACCAAAGGCTAAAAGACTCAGGTGAAACTTCTGCTAGTTGAGGACAAAGTCTGCAACTACAAGAGATAAAAAGCCCAAACCAACCTATTTGATTTCTGATTCTCTGCCACCATGGGCAGAACTTTAGAAATACTGAAGCATCACAAAAAAAGGTTAAAAGTTAGTTTTAAACATTGATTTTTAATAAATTGTAGTAAATTTACTACATCCCTTCAATCCCAGTATAACTTGTTATTACTATGACTTGTGTTTAGAAAGAGAGTAACAAAACAGGATAACTGGAACTGGAGAGGTAATAACGGGTCAGAAGAGAGAGACGGGGGCATTGTCTAGTACAAAATGTTAAGAACGTCTGGTAATACTGGGTTTCAAGTCTGTTTATTAAAGACATTATTCTTATCATGTTTTTTTCAGTTTCATTGTATAATGATGATAAGCAATCAGCATTTTAATGAAGCAGAGAGAACCTAAGATGCCCTACTTGCTCTCCTCTGTGGTTCCATGTTCCCAGCAGAGTGCATTTAGCCAATTCTCAGTATTTAGCCAATGTCAGGAACAGGGAGTTCTCTCTGATTGCAGCAACACCAAGAATGCATGAGTGCACACTCACAACCTTTGCACCTTCTCCTCAGCATGAATACAAGAACTAGGAAGAATATGGTCCTACACGACTTCGAACCCCATTTCTCAAATACCAGTTTGAGTAAAAGTTTCACATCATGTGAATATCCCTATTAAAAAATTAAGAGACAGCCTTTACTGTGAGTTCATCTTCAAAGCAATACAAGGAAGGATTAACTTTGTTATTCTTCAGAAGAAAGGGAATATGATTTCTAACATGCTCATGGTGAGACAGGGAGGAAAGCAAGCACACCACACATTACAATGACTCGAATGACTTGACAGCTGTTAGCTAAACAATACAACATTAATTTTCAACATTTTTGCACATGGCTGGGTGAGAGATCCCTTAATCCCAGTTCCTATTCTGCTTCTGCCTCATTGTTGCTGTCTCCTTTTGTATCACTCATTATAATCAGTTTCTGCCGCGTACTCCCTTTCACCTTATTATTGTTGCAAAACTAAGGTACTAGGTTAATTCAGACTTGCTTCCCTGGGGTACATTAAGATGGATTTAAGTACTTTATTGAGACAGTCTGACTTCAAAAGCTGCTTTATCAGTTACTACCAGAGAGAGGGAGAGTCATCCATGACAGCAGTAAACTAACCATAAATTCTCATATTCTATATGCTGAGTGACTTTCAAAAGGAGAACTATTGATTTTGTCATTTATGAATGGATTTAGTCAAATTAGTCTTTTCATTGCGCACAATAAGAAAGCATTGTGATTAGGAATTAGAGGATAAAACGGTGTGCAACAAATGGAAGCGCCGTTTTTGGGATCCTCAGCACAAATTCAATAAGCTTTACTTATGCCACCCTGATCGTTTTGTTCCCGACCAGCTACTCTCCGTAGTTTGATTATGTTCAAAGGAAAGGAAAAGCGGTCTCCACCTTCAAGAGGCACTTTGCTCTCCAGAAGAGTTAACCTTTCAAAGAGCTCTCCCTTTGAAAGAGCTAATAACTTGTTTGCCAAAATGGCACAAGTATTTACAGGCACACTTGAAATCAGACAAAGATTACACAGGAAAGTAAACAGAGAGACTGGCACTGTCAACAATAAATTAAGTTTCTGCTTAAAACGTAAAATGTTTAGAGTGCAGCAGACATCACTAAGCATTATGCTGCTCAAGCCTCTGAACTTTTCCAAACACAATAAGCACTGATAGGCCCTGGATACCTTTCCTGAAGAGCCACTCCAGATGGTTATTTCAGTAGATGAGCTGTATTGCTGGAAACAACAAGGCTACCACTTGTGTCCTGATTTTCATCCTCTTTGTGTGGTGTCTGGCATTAATACACCAGCTCACATCTAAAGAGAGAATGGAGTATCAGGTGAAAAGCCACGAGGGAGCAGGATTTGTGTGCCAATACTCTGCAGCCCGTGTATTTAGGCACCTGAGCACCCAAACACATCCACGAAAGGGGATGCATAGAAAACACAGGATGAAAAAAGTGAAATATGATAACCAGCCCAGCATTTGGTACCTCTCGGTTATTCATCAATGGAAAGGTTTCTGTATCTGAAGTTGACTTTGCAATTCAGGAGTGCAGAAAAGCCTAGATTTTAGTTTCCTTCCCAGCTGCAATGTTATTTTGTCACCACTCCTGTGTCTAATTTCACACACTACAACAGAAATCACAAGGCACATGTAAAGCTCCTGTGTATCCCATTAGGAACCAGGCACACCTTGAAAACCATAATACTATTCCTGAATTTATTACAGACCTGAAAGACTTAAGCCTTTGACCTATTCTGCTATGTCCAGAGATGCCAGAAACAAAGTGAAAATAAGTGAAATTCTAAATATGAAGCATTTCAATCTCTGATCTACTTTGCTCCCAGGAGGAAACTGGGAACGTTTTACTCAGCCCACAAAGCTCATCCAGTGCTGCAGGCTGGCTTCTCAGTGAACAGTTCTGCCAGTAATTCCAAGATCCTGAAACAGCCATTGGAGCTGTATCTTATGTAGTGTATAATAAATCCACCGTGTCCCAAAAGCATCACTCAGTGCCGGCAGAAAGCAGCTGCACAGGATGGATGCAAAGCCACACATTCCTCCAAAGCTTTGGTTACACCGCATGTGTAAATCACAGCTCATCTTTCTGAGCAGGAAAACATCACCAGTTCCTTGTAGGTAGGCTGCAGTTTAAAAAAAATACATTTAAAAGAAACTTTTAAGAAAACCCCAATACGAACCAAACCCCAGACATCGATCACATAATGAATGTTGTTTTCATTGCACAACCAGTTTCACATTCAGCTATTATCCCCATTCCAGAGATGGCACAGGGGAAACTGAAATTTGTGCCGACACACTCACGTTTAACCACTGACTGTTGGAATTGGCTGATGGGGAGACAGAGGTGAAAAACTTGACAGTCTGGTTAGTGGTGGCTGCTGGATTCTCAGACCCCAGACAATAGAATCATAGAATAGTCTGGGTTGGAAGGGACATTAAAGATCATCTAGTTTCAACCCCCCGTGATGGTTCCAAACTTCCACTAGAGATCAGGTTGCCCAAGGCCTTATACTTCATTCAATTTATCATGGTTTGTCTCTGGAATATGAAGATATTAATACTAAATAGTCTATGGTGTTTAGCAGGTCACAACTTTTAAAGTCAATGTATTTCTTGCTTTGCTGTGCATATCCAATGTGTGTTCTCCTAATCAGCTTTGTTACACTCGCTGGTCTGTAGGGCAGGTGTGCAATGTCCTTTGGACAGAGTGGTTATGAGTTTGAAAAAGTGTCAGCCAAGGGGCCTTTCTGTTTTTTGTACCTGTCTGTGCTGCGTGAGCTTGCACAAGTTGTGGAACCAGCACAAACTCATAACTGAAGTCAGGAACTGAGTAAAAAGTTGGACACAGTATGAAACATAATATCACATCAAAGAAAGGAAATCAGGAAAAACAGAGAAACCACCGATGCACAGCCATGCTTATGCAAAACAGGAATAAAGCACGAGCTTAATTACAATGATATCCTTGGGCATCATGTCTGAAGAAGACGCAAAAAGTTACAATCATCGATATGCTTCACTGAATAAAAATAAAAGGGGAAAGAGTAGCTAAAGTATCAAGAAAATGTGAAAAAACTCAGTGATTTGAGATTTAAACACAAATATTTATTGGGCTCAGTGCTATTTTCAGTGTATAACATGAGCAAACAAACCCCTTGCTGTCTTTGCCTTGTCTAACATCACACAGTGTTACTTAGAACAGGAGTCCTAAAAAAGGGTATTAATGATTTTTGAGACAAAGTAACTATACAAAATCATAACAACAACTGCCATACTGAAATCTGTGCAATTTAAGCAGAATTATACAATGGCTTTAGCTGGTTCATCAGAACAGTATCCAGCTGTAACAGCTATATGGAAAGAGAGAAACTGCTTCAGTTGCTACTGCAGCTTTCCCTTATATCACATGAATTATATCACGTTACCTGTGTAAGAAGGATGTGTAAAATCCCTGAGCCCTCCCATAAGCTCGGGCACACCAGGGACTCACACGAGAGCACTTGCAGGAAGAGATTTTGGCAGAATTCCACCAGAAATCGTTACTGGAAAACAGCATTTCTTTCACTGCTGACAAAAGTAGATTTTTAGCTACAGAACACAAATCTCTCTGACGGTCTAGGACTTATTCTGCAAATGCTTAAGCCAAGGGGATTTTAATCAAGTTTAAAGTGTTTAAGAACTGAGCCCTAAACTGCCATTACTGCAGCTGGTAAACTGTGTAAGCTCAACTGTTGTGTCATTCAGAAATGACCCTGCAACAAATAAATCCTGAAAGCTCCAGCATCATCTTCTGGAATATAGAAGGCATTTGTGTAACGCATTTGTTTATGCAGCAATGATTTTCCTCTCTGTTTTCCCTTGCTATTAACTAATAATACAAAGCAAAACATTCTCACAGAGCAAAAGAGGCAGCTGTAAACAAATGGTACATCCTCAGAGGCTTATGTTTTCCCCTATGAAAAGCAATGCACTCGATAAGTTCTTATATTTATACTAGAAGACACCCCAAAATATCCCTGCATACAACTCTATTTAGAAGGAAGAGAAAATTTAGCTGTTCTGACAAATGTGCATAGATGTGTGATAAAAAAGCACTCTGAAAACTGGTGATTTTCTGAGCTTGAAAATCCGTGAAGAGTTATGCAACCAAGTGACAGATTTGAGGTACAGGATATTACCCATATTATTATTTTAACACTGGAGTCTAAATTCTGGTTTCTTTATGTTGCTAATTTAGTCTTTGTCAGACTCCATTTACAGCCTGGCACACCTGAAAATGGATACAGTGAAAATGAAGTCTTTTCTTCAACTCCTATAGTAATTTCCACATTTTTTTTACGTGCTGCCCTTCCCAAAATAATTCACTCTCTGACAAAAAGCTATTTGAATAATCTTTGTATATATAAGTTTCTGCAGAATGGGAACTGAAGACTACAGCAGCGAGCTGAATACTTAAGTGCAGTCTGAAGCATTAGGATGCATGAAGATGACGTTATTCACTGCACAAGTTTTCACTGTTGGAAAGAATTCCTCATCAGGGAAAATCGATCCCAAGCCTGGAATGCTATACATTGAGTACAAGACATTTATCATCAAAAGTCTATGAATATATTTGCTGCTACTCTTGTTATGAGCAAAAGAAACAAAAGCAATTATTGCGTCTTAATTAAGGGTAAACACTGGTAGGCATATGTTATCTCAGAGAAGAGCTGCGTGTCTGAATATGACTAGATCTAATCTAAAATGAGTGCTGAGATTAGCCAAAATCCTCTAGACATTATCTCTGTGTAGGACTGGTTTCATAATCTTGTTCTAAGGCTAAAATCAATGAAATCTTAAAGAAGGATTTAGTGATGCTGATAGGATTTTCGCTTTTTGATAGATTGTTAGGTGAAAAAAGCCATATTAATAGGAATACATTAAAAAGTTTCTTAATGGTGCACTGACGCTGCATGCAATTCTTCTACTGCAGAAATGAGTTGTAAAACAATCCTTTATTAATGTAGGAAACAATTTTTCATTTTGACAATGCTACTTCAGACACTCAAGGAAACGTGGATCTTTCTGAGTATAAGATAGCAAATTTAAATTGCAAAGAAAGGAGATTTGGGCAAAGATTAAAGCTAATGAATATACTGAAATCTGTCCCAGCTGGATGGATCTTATCTAAAGATAATACCTTGCTTCACATGTTTTCAAACATCCCAGAGTGTTAGTGACAATTCTATCTTTTGATAGGATATTTTCCTTAGCAGCAAACAGGTTATGTCTATTATCGGCCACATACCATTGTGCTCTGCTGAAAGACACTCAGTGCAGTCACATGAGAGAATCAAGGCCTTCTAATCACAAATAATCCAGGCATAAACCAGAATCATAGAATCATAGAATCACCAGGTTGGAAGAGACCCATCGGATCACTGAGTCCAACCATTCCTATCAAACAATAAACCATGTCCCTAAGGACCTCATCTACCAGTGCCTTAAACTCCTTGAGGGAAGGAGAATCAACCACCTCCCTGGGCAGCCTATTCCAATGCCTAATGACCTTTTCCGTGAAACACTTCCTCCTAATCTCTAGTCCAAATCTCCCCTGGTGGAGCTTGAGGCCATTCCCTCTTTTCCTGTCCCCTGTCACTTGGGAGAAGAGGCGAGAATCTGCAGATAATCTGATAAGTCATTAAAAAGGGGAACTGTTAGAACAAAATATAAACCCAAGCTCTTGCTTTTTCCAGGGATATGTAAACTCCTACTCAATAGCAGCCCTTCCACATGCCAGTCATGTCTCAACTGCTAATTTCAGTAATACCAAATAATCATTATACATTAATACCGTGGGTAATTACTGCTGTCAAAACAATCTGTCCACCTGCATTTAGTGTTAGATGCATTTCTTTCCCTAGAAGGCAACTGCAGGGAGACAGAGTTGTCCTAGCGATTGCTGCCCTGTGTCCAAACGCAGATGAGAAGGAGCAGTGGTTCAAGAACAGACACACAGCAACAGCTGAAGGCAAAAAGAGACCATGGCATGGATGGGAATAACAGATAAACAGACAATATAAGGAAGGAACAAAGAAAAGGATGAGGGGGAGGTTGAGCAAGCTAAAAGTAGGTTAAGAAACCCATTAAACCCTGTAGAGCAACTGTGGAAGAAGGGCAGCCTAGGAGGTTTGAAATACATCAGGGGGTTTGAAATACATAGTTTAAGGACAGTGAACTAAGTGGAAGAGGGAAAAAGAATATGCAGAAACTAGATGTTCTCTAACCCTTTTATGCAGCATGTGTGCATCTAGCACTGCTCTTACTGGGCATCAGTATTCTACAGGGAAGCTACCAGGTCTTGCCTTTGATGGAATCATAGAACAGTTTGAGTTGGAAGGGACCTTGAAGGTGATCCAACTCCACCCTCCCTGCCATGGGCAGGGACACCTCCCACTGGATCAGGCTGCCCAAGGCCCATCCAACCTGGGTACCGCAGGTAGTAACAAAGAGGCTGGTTATCCATAGTGAACAAGTTGTGCCATTCAGCAATGTGGTTATGGTGGTGCCACCCAGCAAAGGAGATAGGAAACGCAGGGGAGTGCATGAGAAGAGAAGGTGGTATCAAATTGGGCAGTGCCACTCTCTCCTGTGAATGCAGAACAGCACTGAGCCGAAAACTACAGACATGCAAACCCAAGTCACAGACGCTGCACACAGGAAGATAATTAAGCACTAATTAGTACAAATTGGCTGAAAGTAATTTGTTAAGTTTTTACTAGCAGATAAAGATAATTCCACAAGTCAAGAAGCTTGCTTTCTTTTCCATTATCCCCATCCCAGGGCATTAACTCTCACCAACCATGGTGGGCATTTGCAAAATCCCCCTGGGGATCTGAGCCACGTCCTCTGTTCCAGTACACTGTGATGTTTTACATCTGAAGAGGCTCAGAGCACGAGTCAAGTGAAGAAACAATTAGAAATAGATTCAAAGGGAAAATATATTCTAGTGTCCCACAGAGCACTGAGATTTTAAAATCCTCATGTTCTGCACTGAAGACAGAATCCTAGGGAGTCAAAGGAAACCATTTATAAAGGAACAAACCCAAGGAACTTCATGCAAACTGTCCTCTTGCAGAGTACTTGGCCCAGCCTGGCACTGGAATGTGAGAAAGACAGGTTCAACTCCCAACACTGATCTGCACAGAGTCATTCGAATCCCAAAAAAGGCTTTTCCAGTCCAAGAGAACTTCATTCAAATCTTCTGTGTTCCAGAAGAACTGCTTTGGATAAATCAGTGTTTTCAGATGAAAAACTTATTGTCAAACATTTCTAATCTAGAATATCTTGCATAGATAGTATGTTCATAAAAACAGTCAGTGTAGAGGGGCAGATTTAGACTAGATATTAGGAAGAATTTCTTCACCATGAGGGTGGTGAGGCACTGGAACAGGCTGTCTAGGGGAGCTGTGGCTGCTCCATCCCTGGTGGTGTTAAAGGTCAGGTTGGATGGACCTTGGGCAGCCTGATCCAGTGGGAGGTGTCCCTGCGCAGGGCAGGGGATGGAACTGGATGATCTTTAAGGTCCTTTCCAATCCATACAATTCCATTATTCTATGAATAAACAGCATTACAGTAACGATTAACAATTTCTATCTCCTTAAAAGTGTCTTCAGCAGTTTCAAAGAGCATCTCTTAGCTTGATGGAAACACTTATCAGATTTTCTGCTTGTTACAGCTGGGCTGGGCTCAGGAGCACCCAAAGAGATGATGCGGGTAGAGCAGCAGCCTCTTCAGACCATGGAAAACATTTTAAAGTGGGAATTGTAAATTCTGAAGTATATTAATGTTGTGGAAGAATTTGCTTTCATATTTGAATAGAAATTTAGATCTAAGAAAAACAATGTCGTTTGTGAGCATTCAGTTAATGACTCTTTTTATAGTATTTTTTCTATGTGCCCATGGTCTTTCAAGAGACAAAACATTTGTGGTGTTGATGCCATGCTTGCATTGCAATACCAGAGCCAATCCAGATGAGAACATGACTGAGGTTTAATCACAAGAGTAAAAGTCTTAGGAAGAATTGAATAATGTTTTAGTGGTCCTTCAAGGTAAAGGATAAGTTAGTACATTTCTCAGTTAGTAATATATCTGCCAGAGAGACTAGAGTTGGTATGGAGAAACTATTTCCTCTCTCCCCTGGTAAATATTGTATTTAAATAGGAGGTCTGCAAATATGTATTGTGCGTAGAGTGTCTCTGAAGGAACTGTGCTAGTCTGATAGCTGAATATGTATTTATAAATGCTTTAAAATCCCTATTATAGACAACCAAAGTGTAATGGTTCTTGCTGGAATAGTTTCAGACTCTTGTGCAAGTACATATTTAAGACGTGTAAGATGTATACCATTTGTATTAAACAGGCATAAACACAAAAGCTCATCCTTTGGGAAAAGATAAGTAACATGCCCTGGACTCTGCCTGAAACACACCAGAGTCTCGGCTCAAAGTTACTATTTTCCATCCACTTTGATATGAAATCATCCTTGAACACATTGTAGCAAGTCCCCTACACCCATCAGAGTAGCAGGATAGAAAAAGGCAATAAGGAGTCACAAAGACAAGTTGTATGAAATGCTCTTACTTAAGGAGGGGAACCTGAATGCACGTACAAACCTATTGTTATGAAGAGGCTGGATGTGTTTCTTTGGACTATAATGAGAGAGAGGGTCAGGGTGGGAGCTGCTTTAACAGGCACAGTCCCTCACAGTTGGCTTTACCATCACACACATGAAAGCATGAGGGCAAATGGCACAATCTAACACAGTCCCGTGCTTTTAGTAAGCAGTAGAAGATCTGACCCTTCATGTTTACACTATTGCATATGCAGGACGTGTCCTAATTGTTCTTAGATTTAAAATGTGAAATAGGTACAGCACTCTGGACTAGGATCTGGCAGATCACTTTTCCACTCAGAAAAACTTAAGTGTCTCATTCATAAACCCCATGGAGAATAGGAGTTTTGCCAAACTGTTTTTTATCTCAGCTATAGCAGGACCTCTGAAATACTACTTTATGTGAATGCTAAGATCTAAAGCCAGGCTTCGAGGTGTATGTTTGGTTTTATTGGCTGTCCTCCAGATAAGAACAATTCTGAACTCACCAGCAATGATCAGGGCCCGTTCTGTGCAGTTCCAGAGTGTCACCATGGCTGAATATAAGCCCAAGCTAAAGTATAACCCTTCTCTCCTGCACCAGCCATTTAGGCTGAGACTCAGAGACACAACAGCAATTCAAGAACTCTGAACATGTGCAAACCAACAATCTGTGTTCAAAAGTTCCAAGAAAGTGCATTCTTTGCCATTTTCTAAGGATCAAATGAGTATTTAATACTTGTATTGATACCAAACTTATTATAAATTTGATTATATTAAAAAAAAAATCTAACTCCAATTGAGCTTCCTTTACAAAAAACAGAAACTAACAGAACCCAGACACCAACATCTGCCACATCTAGCCAGTTCTAAGCACTCCAAGTCTTTGGAGCTGAGCCACACACTTCAGGAGAATGAAATATAATATCAATCTACACTTTTGACCTTGTTTAAAGGACTTCTCCTTCTTAGCTCCACTACCAATTTAATCTCACTGGACAAAACTCTGAGGGCAGCATGAGTCCTGCTTGAAAAGGCATCTTGGAGAAGAACTTCTGATTTAAAGAGACACAAGTCCTATTTATGCATTCTGGACTAGAGACACAATAGAAGTTAAGTGCAGCTTTACTTTTTACTTATTCTCTAAACAGACTCAGTTGATATTGTTCCAATTCTTATTCAATCCAAAGCTCAGGGACGTTGGCAACTCCCACTCTTAATGGCTTTCAACAGGCTTTTCAAGTAATCTTGGTTCTATTGAAGGGCAGTGCCCTGATTACTTTAATCGGCCAGACTTTGGTGGGATGAACATCAAATACCTGAAGGAAGATCTGAAAATTAGGTGATCAGCTCTCAAGCCTTCTGAGGGTATGGGAAGAGGGGTGCTCCTCAGCACCACTAAATCTACATATAAATAATTGTGCTTAAGACAGCTGCACTCTACAGGGACACTTTCAAGATGTAAGTAGACTCAAATGTTTGGCTTTGTGTTTGAGCAAAGCCATTGGTTCAGAAAGCACCGTAACACATTTTATTTGGTGTTATCAGCTGCTGTTAACTTAACCAGCATTGAAAATCTCAACGAAAATACATCTGTGATCATTTGGGCCGGATGAAACCAAACAGTATGTGGCTATTTGGGGAAAGAAAGAGCAACGAGGATTCATTGGAGTTCAGAATTTAATATTCATACAGATCAGTGAAACATCGGGTGCACTGCTATTTCAGGCAGATAAGATGGAGTGAAAGCACTTTCTTCTCATCCCTATTAGCAAAATGCAGTTCTGTTTCCACATCATACAAGGCCTGCTGCTTTCTCTTTCTGTATGCGTATTGTGCAATTTCATAACTTTACAGTTCATATAATGGGTCAGATCCTGAGAGATGATGAGTGATTGCCACACACACTGGCTTAAACAGCCATTCCAGAAAACCTGACTGTTTAAGATTCAGTTGTCTTTACATATTGTTTACATCCACCTCATTGACAGCTTTTTGAAACAAGAGGAAAGCAATTGTCTTGAATAACATATCATTACCTACTGTGCACATAAGTTGGAAAGCATTCTGTTCCCTTTATACTGCAAATGGCTGAAGTCAGTTAACGTATTTTTCCCTATTGAGTCTCATATCTGTCATGGAAAACAGGCTTGAGGAGGTTGGTTCTTTTTCAAGCATGCAAATTCAGGGTTTTTGTTCTAATAATCATGGAACAGAATCATAGAATAGCTTGGGTTGAAAGGGACCTTAAAGATCACCCAGTTCCAACTCCACTGCCATGGGCAGGGACACCTCCCACTAGGTCAGGCTGCCCAAGGCCCACCCAACCTGGCCCTGAACACCGAGAGGGATGGTGCAGCCACAACTTCTCTGGGCAACCTTTTCCAGGGCCTCACCACTCTCATGGTAAAGAAATTCTTGTTTGTGTCTAGTCTAAATCTGCCCCTCTCCAGTTTATACCCATGTCCCTTCATCCTATTACTCCAGGCCTTTGTGAACAATCCCTTCCAAGCTTTCTTGTAGCCCCTTTCAGGTACAGGAAGGTCACTCTAAGGTCTCCTCGGAGCCTTCTCTTCTCCACGTAGAACATGCCTAACTTTCTCAACCTGTCCTCGTATAATGGCAAAGTGAAATAGAAGACAGACCTAGAAGTCAGGATCCACAGCTATTCCTCAGTTTGGAATAACTATGGGATTCCAGAATTTCCTGTAAGGCAATGAAAAGTGGAATTCAGAAAGCATAAATGCTAAGCTCCAACCTCCTTGACATTCTGTTATCCTTCCATGTTCAGATGTTCTGCATAACTGACTCTGCACTCTGTGCACATATTCTGACTGATCTGGTCTAACTAGCAATGTAAAAAGTTTCCTTCCTGCTCTGTCCACCCAAGTGAGAAGAGTGGACTCTCCAATGGGGTGCATTAGCAACTTTCTGAAGCACCAGTTTTCCAGGTGAAACAGGCTTATTCCTCAGTATTTTTCCATTCTCCCAAACAATGTGTGAAGTACTAAAGGAGAACATTCTGTCTTGTTCATATCTCACCCCAAAATTCTTGAATATTAGCAGACAGGCTGGTTTTGAGGGTTTAGCACGGTAAGTTCAAACCTGTGCATGCCAAGCTATTTTCCATCTAGAATCTCAGCACTATTTGCATGGTTTCTTTGAACTCTTCAGCTATCATTAAAGCATTCCGCAAGATACCTGCTCTTACAAATACATTATCACATGCTCTTATCTTGATTCAACTTATATTTATCCTTAGAAGTTGTGGTTTTGCCAAAAGGCTTCACAAGGTCTTAATCCTGTCTTGGCAAAGGAACTGACTCTATTTTTGAGAACTGTACAATGGTGCATCCTGAAAAGAATGATTTCTATAAATAACACCATCAGCTATTCTTGAGATTTATTGTAGTATTATTTAAGGCAGGATAATATCCCCCACGAACGGTAGAAGTGTTAGCAACTGCCTCAGATTTTACTGCCATAAATTAAATTGAGTATTAAATTCAATGACAACAACATTTTGATAAATATGTGTTTCCAGCTTAATAGCATGGAAAATTCAGAATTATGTTCTTGAAACAGATGAGAAATACAGTTGCTACTGTAACAATTTTATACAATGCAAAGGGAAAACATCACTTTAGCACAGTTGTACAAGTTTGTGTTACAAGCATTAAAAATACATTTTAATGTCAAGCTTTAACTGCTGTCATAAAAATGATGCTGAAATCAGCTATTGCAAATCGTTCTGTAGGCTTCAGTAAGGTCTGGATAAATAGATAAATTAGATTATTTTGGAATCAGTCAGCTTAGTAAACTGTTCACCAACTCTTTCCCATTCAGTATTTCCTTTCTTAAGTGCTTGTGCTCAGTTATTTTTTTTCTTGTTGTCACTGTCCTACAGCAGCAAGGGTCACTGTGACTTTTGCTGGCTAATGAAAATGGTCACCTTATCAAAGAAAAATTTTCTCCAAAACCAAAAACATCTAGACACAGACAAACGATCCTTCCCCAGCACTTCCACCCACACGTAGAGATGTTTGCATGTAGAATGATGGAAGAGACAGAGTATGTTTGAAAAGACAGCAAGTTCAAGTGAAAAAAAAAAAAAACCCAAACAAAAGAAGACCTGCTCTGTTAGCAAGAGCTCTTTTTCCACACTAAAGCCAAGTTATTTTCTAAATTTCTGAGTTGATCGGCAAGTCGGGCAGGGGGTTGCTTTCTTCAGCCCACCCCTTGAAGCTATGACTTCAGAGAACAATCCCAGAACAATGAATAATTTTCTTGTGCTGTCTATGAACTGTTATGCAGCCCACATGACAAAGCAATAGTTTGCGTGATATAAATCTCACCACTTCCACCTCTCGGCAGTGCCTCTGACTGGCTGAGCACCCTCAGACTGGGCACCTTCCTCCAGCACACAAGAGAACTTCCTACTGCTGGGAAACAGAAGGGAGATCCTGATTACATCATGATTGTGGCTGATGGAAGTAGGGGACTTTCAGGTAGTGCAGGTCCAGCAGAGGTGATAAGAAACTCATCAGCCTGTTATCAAGGATCCACAAACTGAGAAATCGGTTGAAACGCTGCCACGCCCATTATTAAAGACTATAAACACTTACGTTTTCTATTTCTTCTCCTTTTGAAAACCTAATCTCCAAATACTTAACTCTCATACACAATACTCCAGGTAGCATACAACTCATGTTCAAGTTTATAACTGAAATATGCTTGGACTGTGAAGCTCCAGAATAAGTGTGCTCCTACCTGCAGCTGAGCAGAAGCCCTGCTTTTGTACAAACTTTGCTTAGACTTATGCCTTCCAAGCTAATGATCAGCAGGATATGCAGGTGTAGCTCCTAATTAAATTCTTCCTTTCTACCTTAGAATAAAATCTTGTACAACATTTTAACCATGGTGGAATTACCAAGAAAATCAGAAGAGACTCATTTTTATATTAAACGCTTATCAAAATCCTGTTTGACTCTGCTTTTGAACCACCTAGACTGGAAATACCTATATAGCACAGAATCCCCCAGTGTACCTATACCCCAAGTTCCTCTAAATATATTGGAACTGGAGGATACATTAGCCCAGCGGACCCTTGGTTATCACTAAATGAAACAATTGTTTACTACTAATGTGAGTCTTTCCAGTCTTCCTTGCAGTATGTAGTAAAGATTACCAAGATTCCTTGAATTCCCCATAGCTTTTATCAGCATCATGACAATACCCACAAGGTACCATCCGACACAGGAAAACAAAAATGCTCCCCCTGCCCAAAATACCAGCCAGTCACCTCAGGAAAGCAAACCTCAAAGACGACCAGCACATGCCTTTTCACCTGCTCTTTTCATTTCCCTTCTCTGTACTTCTGTATAACTTGAGAACTTTCATTAAGGTAGCACAACTTATTTATTCATTTACTTAATCAGTACCAGGGTCAATAACAAGCCAGATTTGTTCTCTTTTAGTGGTGCACACCTATTTCCATAGTTATCTGCACTATGGTTGATGAGAAGGCATCACTCTCACAACGCTGCTGCGAAGCCAGCATGGTAGCGCTTGGCTCTCAAGAATGGTCTGGCCCTTAACACTACATTGGCTGGTTCCTCCCTGAGACACCTCTGGGAGTTCTCCAACCATACGGCACTAAACATCTCCTTCCAGCTCGGGCAGGTGGGTGCTGCCAAGACAGATGCATTCATCAGCTGGGTCACACCACGGGGCTTCCAGGGACGCAGTTCCCATTCAGCAGATGTGCCTCCAGTTGGTGCTCCCCTGGGACTGGGAATCCTGCAGACTTCACAGAGACTTCCTATCTGTTCAGCTGCCAAACACATCAAGTGGTGCTGGTGCAAACTGGCGTAGCACAGTTTTGTTTGGATGTATGTTTAGCATCTAAAACACATTCCAGACAAGGTCCCTGGCAAAGGATTTGCAAAGATGTGTGCTTTGCTTTTCCTCATTTGTAACTGCATATCCACCCCCTTGCGTTCCTGCAGCAGCTCCAGTTTCCCAGGCAGGCAGCACATTGACTATTCATCCCCGTCTTCTTCCCTGCTGTCCCTGAACTCATCAGTCATCTGCGTAGAGCCGGAGTCCAGCCCGACTTAGGTTAACATCATGTTTGTCAGTGCGGAGCCTAGCAGCAAACTTTTGTGCTGCAGCTCATACGCAGAGCGCTGTAGCTGATACACTTTCTCACAAAATGCATCATCTTATGCAAACTGCACGAAAGTTTCAGCATTTCTGTATGGTAAAATAGGTAATCAGGCCTGCTGAGACCTTCTTTTAATAATCCTCTTTCTATGTTAATCATAATGCAGCTACAAATATATATAAATGATTAAGAAAAAGAAAAATAAAGGGAGGCACACATGTATTCTGCATCAAGTGTCAGGGGTCAGGTTAGAAGTTCAGTACAAACAGAACGTTACTGGGGGTGATGCACACCAGCTCTGTTCCATGAAGGTTTTATAATCTGTCTTCAGAGAGCAGCTCAGATGAGAGGCTTTGATCTGGGGCTCGTGCCTACACAAAGAGTGTGGCCACCCAAGGTCATGCAGCAAGTCAGCAGTTTAATTAGGATTTGAACTCAGCATTTTCCTGGCTCTTGGCTCTTTGCTCTAACAAGCAGCTGGTACAACCTTCTAAAGATATTTATGTAGATGGTCAGCAGCCAAGAGTGCAACCTGTTCCAGGCAGCTGTGTTCACCACTCTACCACTCTGTTATTCAGAAATCTAGATAAAACACCACATAACGAAGTGGCTGGATAGCAGTTTCATAGGAAAGGATTTGGGAGTTACAGCAGATTGCAAGCTGAATGTGAATCACCTCTTAGGTGCTGCACAAAGGGAAACACCACACTCTAAGCAAAATTACAACCAGCAGCATACAGAAAGAAATCTCTCAGCTCCATTCAGCACTCACAAGTCCTCACTTAATTTAAGTCCATTTTTTCAGCAACACACTTGGAGAGACACGAAACAATCTCAAAGAATCTAGAAGTGAGCAAAAAAAAAAAATCAGATACCAAAAAATATATCCGACAAAAATAAAATAAAATCAGATGGAGAATTCAGTCTGCTCTGAAGCTGTGATGAACACGGCAACAAGTTGAGAGCTTACACTGCACCAGACTCTACTGTTTAGACAGCAAACAAAACTCACACCCAGCACAACAGCAGAGGATTGAAACTGGTTCACTTGTGATCTGTCCTGCTGTAAAGAACACAGAGGATGCTGTGTGTCTGGTATAAGAGTTGCACTTGATTTTGAGGTTCCTTCCACAATTGCAGTGTGGTGGAAATCATGAGTATGATAAAAACTTAATTGCCAATTATATATTTCAAACACCAACCTGTATTTCTATCACCTCACAGTGGGCACCGATACTCACAAAGTAGCACTAGAAACTCTGTACCAACTCTCCTTCTCCCACGCTTAGGATGTTATCACAGCATCCCTGTAGACCTGCCCTCCAACAAGACACCCCGTCCCGTGCCAAGTCTTAGAGCTGTTACCTTCCAGGCACCAGGCAGCCCTTTTCTCCTTACTCAGCCTCAAGGAAGCTTTTGCCAACCCGTTTCTCTTTTTTCTTTGCAGCCTCATTCTGGCATGAAGCAGATCAACTATTCCACCCTGTTTGGTGTTATCCACCAACTTGGTGAGGATTTCATCCTTACAATCAAGCCATCACTGAATACTTAAACAACAGCAACCCTAAATTAGTATTGACTACTGAGGAACATAGAATCACCAGGTTGGAAGAGACCCACCGGATCATTGAGTCCAAACATTCCTATCAAACACTAAACCATGTCCCTCAGTACCTCATCCACCCGCACCTTAAACCCCTCCAGGGAAGGCGAGACAACCACTTCTCTGGGCAGCCTGTTCCATTGCATGATGACCCTTTCTGTGAAGAATTTTTTCCTTATGTCGAGCCTGAACCTCCCCTGAAGCCTGAACATAACCTTCAACTGACCATCAGCAGAACTTTGAACAAGCTCCTGTTAGCTACTGGATGCTACAGGATTACCTTAAGGTACCAATACATGAGAGAGCACAAGAGAACCTCAGAATTAATTGTGCTTCACTGCTTATGCAGAGTGTGTGTCTGCTCTCATGTATTTCTCCTAACCCCTGTCCCCAGACATGAACACCCTTTATGAGTGAAGAGACTGAGCCACAGCTCCAGTAGCAGGAACAGCTTTAGTGGGGGAAAAAAATATCTACAATACCTTCTTCAGAAACACAAAATCAGATGCACATGAATAAAGAGGAATTAGGCTTAGAGTGATATTCTGTAAAGGTGTTGACACACAGTGAGCCTTGACAGCCCATCTGGTAAATGTGGATGTCATTCAACACTCTGAATTTCCCAGTGAATGGCATGCCAAGATCTCACTAGAATAAGAACTTGTACACCAAATGCCAATCATTCATTATTTTCTAACTCTCTAAGGAGTATTTTTCATTCAGTTTGGCATTTATAAAGGAAGCAAATGCTGCGCCTCTATAAATGAAAACCCTGCACCTTTGTATCAAGCCAAGGGCTGACACTACGCATGCAGCCTGGTTGCTCTGAGGGACGACCAGGCTATGGAAATGGTGGTGTTATGAAGAAAAACAAAGGTCTCATGAATGTGCTATTGAATTGAACAAGAGATGGAACCAAGACTATGCTTTTACTTTTCCCTGCACATTTTCATTTTCTAGATCATCAGTCTGGGAGGAAGGAAAAAAAAATCAAGCACAGGAATACCTCAAATAGTCATAATCAATAACTCTGACTAGAATGAATAATGCAGAATCTTACCTAGATTTTACATCTGTTACAGGCTACTTGAAGTAACATATTCTGGAGTACAGAGGACATTAACAATCTAAGTGTGCGTGTGTCACTGAAGGCATGTTAGAAAATACAAATAAAAGAATACAGAGGAGCAGCAGGGAAAATTTGTTTCCTAAAAATAGCAGGGTCTCCACTTGGTTTGAAAAATATTATTATTGAAAGTAGTATAAGTGACTTTTGGTATTAACTTATTTGACACCTTCAGTTCTCAATACCCTGCTGCAACACATGCACACAATCTTCCTTCATCCACACCAAAGACAGTCCACCCAAGGAAACAGATTTTCAAATCAATTCAGTCATTTCTTGAACTCATGTGAAATATAACCAAGACAATATACACTTCTCTGAAAATATTTTACAGGTTTTCAACCATTTTATTCATTCAAATGTTTTTGTTAAATAAGGTTTTGTTTAAAATCGTACTTCAGATATTAAAATTAATGTTCCTAAATACTCAGAGGGGAGCAAACTCTGTTTGACCCGACTTTCTTTTCCCTTTCAGACTACAGACCCCAGTCAGTCACTTGTACTGCTCTGCAGATGAATATCAGTCATCCGAACTTCTTGCAAAGCACATTCCAGCTTAAACATTTGCGTTATGTTTTGTGATTTTCGCTTCTAAAACAGTAAGATTTAAAATAATTCCAGGTGTGCCACACAGATAGGAAAACAAGAAAAGAAAATGTGCAGCTGAGGTCAAGAGCAAAGACAACCAATGTGAAAGGTACCTGACCTTCTGGGACCATTTGTTTTCCTGAGCTGTCAGGCTCCTCTCAAACTGCAGTGCCTGTCTCTGAATCGAGGAGATAAGAGAGCTGGATGTTGTCCTGAAGGATGTGCTGAGGACATGCAGTGCTCCAGGCATGATCAGGAACACAACGTATGCCTTGAAGAGTGGCAGATGATAAGGGATGAATGAAGGTGCAGGTGACCTTCACTGGGCAGGGACTTGAAACAGGGAGGGACTCAAATGAAACATTTACATTAAACATCAGGACACAGGGAAGAGCTGTTTTTGTCAACAAATGTCCAATCCTGCCATGGACTTTCCTTTCTTAAAAAAATCAATTTTAAAATACCATGGATACGATCGATTAAACTGACACACCATTCTCATCCAGATCAGTGGCTATCTCCACATAATACAATGCCAAATCAGCTCCAGCCTATTCTGTTCTGATTTTGGGAAATATTTAAGAATGGAAACAATCTCAGTAAAGTCAGCATCTGTACAGATAGAAGCACTACTCACTTTCTTGAATTTTAACAGCAACTATTTGACTATTTGCATCTTCACCATGCCTGGAAACTCACAGAACTATAAAAATATTTTCATTTTTTGCTTCATTTGCTGGCTTGAGAAAAGGAAAAAATAAATGCTTTTGGAATCAAGTAGATTTTAAATAATTTGCCTTCTTTTCTCATTGAGGTAGCAAAATAATTCAACAAATCATTTCCATCCTATGTGCAATGTTCTGTTCCTACAACAAAGCGTTGGAGTAATAGCTTAGGAAAGGCTTAAAAAGGGGGGGAAAAAAGAGGGTAAGATTCACAACATTGCCAGGGAGGCTCCTTATCCAATTATACATAATGGTGTATGGCTAAAGCAGACAGAAGCACTCTTTGCTGCTAGAAGGAAATGGTATTCAGTCCTAATACCCCCAACACAAAAGCTACACTAAAGCAAAGACTTTCAATTCATCTTCCTAAACACCAATTAATACCAAAATCCAAAGCAGTGAGAACTAGATAATCAGAAAGCTCACCTGGAGCTGTGGTAGCCTCCGTGTGACCAGGATATCCTGGGACCTGCTGGTCAGGTCATTTCCCTGGAATTTCAGAAAGTTGAGCTGCAGTTCTTCCAGAGAGGAGTTCAGACTTGCCACATTCCAGGAGAATTATCTAACAGCTGAGCTCCTGGACACTAGGAAAAAGGCAATTCTCCCACCTCTCCATCCAAAACTTCTCACACTGACAATAATTTTCCTTTCCTTTTAAGCAAACATGACCACATCTGCGAGAAGACAACTTAAGTAGTTCATTCTTTGCAAATAAATATCAGGGTGGGAAGGATAAAAAAAAAAAAAAAAAAGCAGCTTAGTTCTCAGTTTTGTGACCTATTTTTGTACCACTCCTTTAAGATAGAACCCCCTGTACCAACAAATGCAATCTTCTCTCATCAGCTAACCCACAGAACAAAGCAGATGGATTCACAGTCATGCACAAGAACTTGTCGTTACAGAACATAAGATGCCCTTCACAGAATTAATTTGTGAAAAACATTGCAGTGATCTGTTCACAGACAGCTCTCTGGAAGCGGTCTCTCCGTTCCTCTCTGTTTCCAAGACCCGCGCTAAGTTAGCAGCACTCTCACGCCTGTGTGGCCCCTGTCACTATGGTACCAGCACAGTTCTCCACAGTAACATCCAGATTTACAGACCATAAGGCCAGAACGAATGACTGGGACAGTCCGGGCTGACTTTCTCCATGATGCGGAGCAGTAATTATGGCATCAAGTCTACTGCTTAGCTGAGCTGTAAAATATCTTTCAGAAAACTCTTCAGACTTCATTAAAAGATCACATTTGGTACATATTCTTGTCTCTCCATAATGATTACTGATACCTTGCTGGCCTTTCAAATACCTTCCCTTTGTTTCCACTCTGAGCTGGGACATTTTGGACTCTTGCTTACTCTATCTGCTTATCCCAGGCTTACAAATTAAACAGCAAACAGAAATCTAGGACAGAACAAGCTAAAACGGAGTCTCCTTTTTTTTTCAGAAGTTAAACAATTTGGTCCATTTTTGCCTTCCTTGCAATGATATTTTTCATCAGCTTTCTGAAAAGTCTCCTCTTTCAACTCTCTGCTGTGCATTTACACCTTTATTTCATCTTTCTAATCTTGTTTGTTTTATGATTGGCTAATATTAAAAAATCATTGTCTCCCCAGTTCCAAATACAGTGGAAATAAAACTCCATAAATGTCCTCTACAAAAGCAGCCTAAGATGTAATAATTGCTTTTGGGAGGAAAGGAAATGTTATGTCCAATTTTCAAATAAAAAATAGAGATAAAAGCATTCTGATTAACATCATAAAGGATGAACGTGGCAGAATCAGGACTTGGACACCTGCTCAGTTCCAGATTCACCAGAAAGGCAAGATTATCTTCCCCCTTCATTACCCACAGAGCAACTACCAGCATTTAAAAAAGGAGATTAATACAAGTTCTTAGATCTGTTTCTGTTTTTAGTATTAATTATGATCAGCAGTGATGGTATTTATGACTCTTCACATCTCATGTGCCATGTGTATGTATTTTCCCTATCAAAACATGATGCTGGTCTAAATCCTTTTAGATTTGTTATGAAATATTATTTTTAAAGAATATTGTGCTTTAACTTCTATCCTGGTCTTCAAAGAAACACAAGACATACTCTCACCACAGCACGTTTTCCTTCATACCTTCCCTGCTCACGCCTGTCACCTCCAGACTGAGGTGCGCGCTGTTTCCCGACGTGCATTTTCTTAGGAAAAGTTACTCATCCATCCTAACTACTCTGATGCTTAAGACTGAATTTTTACTGCTTTTCAAAGGTTTATCTCCAATGTGTTGAAGTGATTTTAATTCTCCCATTTTATTATCATCCCATATGCTCATATAGTATATTAATCCTTCTTACACTGCTATAAAGTCAAAGGAAAACTATCATAGAAATTTTGGTTTTATTCCAAACGCACTAGCTAAGCCTTCAGCTTTAACGGAAATGCATTTGTATTATTTCTCTTTTTAACTGTGATAGAAAAGGGATTAGTTCTGTGCCAGCTCGTGGAATTTTCCTATGTACAAGTCACAGGCTGTATCACATCATGTGCCACTGCATGTAGGACTCGTTATGTCTAAATTCCAGCCCCAAGACAACAGGGTCATTAATTTCATGGCTCTCACTTGGTGATGACAACATCAGGGAACAAAACCTGGCTGAATGCTAAGGAGACCAGTTCAGCCCCATTCATCTGCAGGAAAACCTTGTGAAGAAGTTTCTCCAGAGGTAGAATAAATGTTATTTAGTGAGAATTAACTGTATCAAATATTGTCTTGACTTTGACCACTATCTGGGAGTTAACTGTTACCTGATATAACTAACAAGGATCTCAAGTCTCAAACAGTTGTAGTCAGGAGACATGAAGCAAGAGCTGTGCTCTAGAGCCAGGCAGAAGTGGAATGGGCAAAGAGGAAAAGCTAGAGAGGCAGCATGATGTGGAGAGCGAGCAGGACAGTCAAGGTATCCTTTTTAAGCTCATGCTGCTTTTTAGTTAAGTTCCCATGATTACCTCTTTCCAAAAATCCAAAGCCTCCATGTTTTAAGAGCTAACCTCTTCTTTTATGTGTTTTCTCATTCTGCTACTACCTTTACTTCTAGTCAGGACCATGATTTCCTTCTACTTTCTGTGGCGTAGTTACACATGGCTTAGTCCGTTCACAACATTTAAAAGGCTCTGGACAAAAGGCAATATTAAATTACTCTCATTTCCAATCTTGCAGGGAGGAAATTAGCAGCAAGTCAAAATTCAGAGAAGAAATTTATAGGAAAAATGTCTAAATTCCCCATTACATGCCTCGTTCTGTACACTGATGGTGTGCTTAATTTACTTCACAAGGCACACTTCTCAACTACAGAAACAGGCTTCCATCCTTAAAAGGAATTGTTAAAATTAAATCTTTTCTTACTGGGATAATTAAATTCAGATAAAGAATGAAAGGGTGGTTTTTTTTTTTTTAATTGCAACAAGAATGTATTTTTATAATCTTTAAAACAGAATCACAAATCTTTAAGAATTCAAAATTTTTTTCTTATCAAAGCACAACCCTTCAGACACTGAATAAAACCAGAGGTACAACAAGGCATTTCCCATTTTCTGACCTATGTTTAGTCAGAAAAACATAAAAAATTGATTTCTCAAAAAACCTCAACTATGACATCCTAATGAATAATTTGTACTCTGCTAGGAGAGAAAGCTTCATTGTCTTCACAGTTCCATTGTGGTTAAGACAAAAAATAAGACAATCAAAAAGACTCAGCCTTGTTTCTATTTCTACCCTAACCTGCAGACGCAGATCTGGTTTGCAAGAAAACGTCCTTGTTGAGAACAATGCGATTCACAGCCTGGATTGAACTCCCACAAGCTTCTGTATGGCTGCTCGTGGTCAAATGGTCCATTAGGTCACAAAATGACTTCAAGCAAGTTTTTTAGGTTGATAAAATGTGGAACACAGTAAATATGTAAGAAATACAAACTAAGCCATGAAATGCTTGATTTAAAAAAAAAAAAATCACAATGAGTAGGAATCAAACTATTTTATGGGAGCTTCAACATATTAAAATTATTTTCACACAAACAACTGAAATATGTGCAAACAGAAGGGACATCAATATATTCACTGATTGCATCCACACACCACCAAAGCATATACAGGTATTGAATGAAGATTCACGTTATATTTTGCACCTTAACATATATTTACACTATGCCACTGTTAAACTATGCAAATCAGACTTCCAATTAGTACTTACCCTCAATTAGCTTCGCCAGTTTAGTAAAATTACCAGTTTAGAGCAGAATAAGATGTACATTTATATGTAAATGAGATCCCCTTCTTAAAATTTGCCTTAAAGTAACTATTTTTGGGTAATTGTACAGGCTGAGGAAGGGAGGGGGGGGATCCCCATTCCTTTTTCCCATGCTTAGCAGTGTATGGCACACATCCTAAAAGGAAAGCTTTCTCATTACTGTTATTTGAGAGGTTATTTCATATTACTCTAAACATTTCTACTAAGTGTCTGATACTGGTTCATCCAGCATCTCATCCTCTAAAGGTTACAGACACAGCCTTCTTACACATTTTTAAATTTTAAAGTCTATAGCACACAGTGTTTTTCCCCATTCTAAGCCATCCCCTCACCATCTCAGTTTAAACTCCTCAGCCTATTTCCACTGCAGTGCTGAGAATGGAGGACACTCAGGAGGTGTGGTTGAAAACCCTTTACAGTAGAGGTAATGTAATATTCTACTGAGATAAAGAACAGAAGGAAGAGAACTCAGAAGGAGGCATCGTTCTCTTCTGATCAGAGTGACCCATAAGAAAGTCCCGTACACAGTCAACAGTCTGTTTGTCTGTAAGGGTTCATGACAAGTCTACCTTCCTGTCCAATGTTCTAAGAGAAATTCAAGTGCAGACCCCAAGATCATATGTCAGTAGATTCGAATCAGAACATCTCCATGGCAGCTGGATGAGCTGGAACAAATCACTCCAGTTTGAGGACCGTGCAAAAGCCAAATCAGTGACTGAAACTTTAAATACTTACCTTTCAGTTAATGTATTTCTATACTTTCTCTGTCTGCATCTTTCTTCTCCATGTACTAGCTTTGGCTAAGTAAAAAAAAATTGAAGCAGTTTTCTCAGGAAAACTTAAGTCTCGTTCTACATTTGGACAAATCTGAGACTTCTACAGTAGGGTGTGTTCATGCATAAGCATATTTAAAATAAGCAGGGCTTTTTTCCAGACAAAGGGAAGGGGCAGAATTCTCACAGAGATCACAAAAACCACATTTAAACCAAACAAAACACTTGAACTCTGAACCACTACAGCCCACCCCAAGGACAAGCTCATTATAGTTCTCCACTAGTCGCCTTAACCTGACTGGGAATTCTGTTTTTTACTTTTCATCAGAAGTTCTCCCAAGACTGTCAAATCCAAATATTTTAAAGGGGAGCTTATCAACCACTATAGTTTTGATAAGAAAACATTCTTAATCAGACCTAGTCACAACTTTTTTTCTCTGCCATCTGCCTGCATCCATCTGCTATCTGGTTTAAGATTAAAAGTGATTTAGGACAAGGAGTGTCTTGTTAATTTGGTGTGTAAAACACCTAGCACAGGAGGGTCACGGTCCAAGTCATAGACTGCATTTTCTTCTTGATTCAAACAATAAACACAAGAATCTACACCAACAAGTTCCCTGGCAGCGAGGTGCAGAACAAAGGCAGTGAGGTAGGGTTTCCTATGCTTTCCTCCCTGTGAGCTCAATATTCTAGTCCAGGAATTCTAGGAACAGTTCAGTCCTTGCTCTGAACTTTCAGGCAAATTTTATTTGTTTTCTGTAAAAATTCTTTTCTCCTAAATTCTAGTAACATTTTCATTTGGGACAAAATACGTCATAAAGCTGCCTGTGCCTCTGTTTGCATCCTTCATTTGGGACAGCCTGTAACCGAGGTTGCTCTTTCGGGGGTGACAGCCATTTGGCATTCATTTGCTTTGTCACTTCTCTCAAGAAGCTTCGCCTTTTCTTTTACACCTAGCAGCTGAATATGGGATAAACCATTTCAGTTGGTGCAGCATTAACTTTCAAGCAGTCTCCAGGGAGCCAGAGGAGCCAGCTCTATACTGCATGGGCATCCTCCATTCCCCCCCTCCCAGCTTCTCTGACACTTGTGGCCCATGCAGCGATGCTGGCTAATTCCAGCTCTGCAGTCCTTTATTAAGTGTTTTGTTTGGTTTGACCTCACATCACAGGATCATCTTGTCTACCTCTGACTTTTTTATTACCTCTCATTTCAGCTTTCCCCACATTACACTGTCATCTTCAGAGACTTGCACTGAGAACACTCGGAATAATTAAGCTATCTGCATAGCAGTGATGCTGTTGCCCTCTGTGAAAATGCCATGCCACTGGCTTTTAACTAAGGACAGAAATCCAGCCCTGAAGGTAGCAAAATGAACAGCTTCAATTCTACAAAGTTTCTTCTGGAATCTCCAAGGGCATAAGCCAGAAAAGGAGAGGTGATTGTGATGGATGGCAAGTTAGTATTTTCAGTGGAGGCACCTCAGCAACTACTTTCCCAGATAATGGCTATTTGCTGTTGCATTCTTGCAGGAAATCAGGCCTTTGGTTTTCTTCATATTTTCTATCTCTTTCTTGGCATGCAAGCCAAGATTTCATATTTTACCCTTCCATTTGTTATTCCTACTGTTCCAAGGGCTGCTCAGTCCTTCCTCAAAGTGATCACTCATCATTGCCATGTATTGGTTCAAAAGAAGTTCCCACCCTGCTTGCAAACAGCACCGTTACTCTTCAGATCTTCCACTGAAGCGTTCTTTAGGTGTGCTTCAGAGTACCAGGAAAGCAGAACTTTCAGCTTAGGCATCAGGAACAGCAACCCACGTTCTGATCAATGCCCCTCTGTCCACTGCCAGCCTACATCCCTCCCATCAGTTCAGGGCCAGGCAACTGAAAGTACACAGTGATGCTGTTTCACATGGGGTTCAGGCTCGTGTTAAACCTCAGGACACATTCTGACAAGTTCTGGGCCATTTGAGGAGGCTGCTTTCCCAATGTGCACTAATGCAAAATACTTTATTACCCATAGGCTTTTGTTNGGTTCAAAAGAAGTTCCCACCCTGCTTGCAAACAGCACCGTTACTCTTCAGATCTTCCACTGAAGCGTTCTTTAGGTGTGCTTCAGAGTACCAGGAAAGCAGAACTTTCAGCTTAGGCATCAGGAACAGCAACCCACGTTCTGATCAATGCCCCTCTGTCCACTGCCAGCCTACATCCCTCCCATCAGTTCAGGGCCAGGCAACTGAAAGTACACAGTGATGCTGTTTCACATGGGGTTCAGGCTCGTGTTAAACCTCAGGACACATTCTGACAAGTTCTGGGCCATTTGAGGAGGCTGCTTTCCCAATGTGCACTAATGCAAAATACTTTATTACCCATAGGCTTTTGTTCAACTTGGAGAAGAAAAGGCTCCAGGCAACATCTCGTAGCCTTCCAGTCTTTAACATGGGCTTACAGAAAAGATGGGAACACACATTTCGGTAGCACCTCTAGCCATAGAACAAGGAGTAATGGCTTTAAACTAATAACAGGGAGATGTACACTAGATAGAAGGAAGAAATTTCTTGTAGCGAGGGTAGTGAGGCACAGGCAGAAGTTGCCCAGAGGGGTGGGAGATGCTCCATCCATGGAAACATTCCAGGTCAAGTTGGACGGGACTCTGAGCAACCTGATCTGGTTGAAGATGTCCCTGCTCACTGTAGGGGGCTGGACAAGATGGCCTTTAAAGGTCCCTTCCAACCTAAACTTTTCCATGATTTTTTTGAAAGGCAATTAAGTGGAAATACAGAAAAAAAACCTTGAGAAAGCAAACAATTTTTTACAGTTGCTCATGAGGTGGAATTGAAATCCTTCACACTTTATAAAAGTTGCATTCTTCAAAACTGTTTTCTCTGGGGATTTTTTTAAACCTTTTTCTCCACCACAAGATACACCATCAATTTTACTGCTGCAGGCTGAAGCATTCCAGAATATTTATGGTTTTTTACACACACTGTGCTGCTACTTCACCTTTCCCTGTGTTCCCCCTTCCTCCCAAAGAGTTCATGAACATGCCAAGTTACTCTTGTGCTCTTCATCTGTTTAATGCACACACAGTTTGGATGACACTAATGATCTTAAACTCTCCTGATGTCATCAACAATTCAGAAGGCTATAATTCAGACATTGCCTTGCAGCTTCTCTGTTTGCCACTGAAATATTTTCCACGGTCCTGTGTTACATGTGAGCTGCGTAGAGTGAAACCTGCGACTGTTCTAAAAAATGACGTGAAAATAAGTTTCAGTCTCAGACCTACAGAATTAATGTGATTTCTCACACGAGGTCAGAAGAGTTCTTTCCTCTTTGTTGTGTGAATTGTTCTCTTGTCCTCCAATACAATTTTACTCCCAGCCCTGCTGTGTGCATGCATCACACCAGCTTTTCCCTTCCCAGTGTTTTCCTGTTCATTACAAGCTCATAATCACAGCTTCTTAGTGTCTTTGAAATTGTCTCCACTCCTTTTCTGAACTTTACTGTTTCAGTTAAAGCACTTCAGACTCATGAGTTCTACAAATTCTACTCTCCAAGAACTTTGCTGATGTGTTTACTGCTTGCGGACCTTTGGGTCTCCAAGTGCTTATCTTACACTCTAGTCTGTTTTACAATCACTCTCTAACCGCACTATACTGATACAAACACAAAATGAAAAACGAAGGAAACTCTCACTGGCCAGATTCTTTAACCCAAAACATGAAAGTATTTTCTCCAGCCCCTCTCAGGGCAATGAACATTTTGCTCCTGGGAGCTTACGTTTAGCTACAGATGAATCTTCAGGGATCATAATGCCACACATATTAAACGAAGTCATAAACAGGGCAGAAAGGTCACTGTGCTAGTTATTGAAAACGTTTTCTGCTCAGTGGAACATACTGAGACCCATCCCTCCAGGCTACTTCCTCCTAGCCCCAACTTAATGTGAAGAAGTGCAAAGCATAGATTTTTTTGGTTTGAGTTTCTGAAGAGATTTCAAGAGTTTTCTTGACCCTTATTTGCACACTTATCCCTCGTGCAACTGGGAATTGCATCATTAAAGAAAAAGCACTATAACTTTCACAAAGTACCATGATTCCAGAGGTGATACTTTAAGAAGGACAAACAAACAGAAATCAAAGTTGCAAGAGTCCCAGTAAAGGCCCAGAAGACAGCAGCAATGCCAACGTGTGAATATTGCTCAAAGAGAGTAGGATAGGATTTGCCTCCAAGAGAACAGAAGCTCATCAGCATCCACAAACACATCTAAACAGCTCTATTAAAGCCAAACAGTAACACTTGCAACAGGAAACTGAATTCTGTAATCAAAGAAAGCTTAAGAATTGCCATAGCATTTTAATATGTATTTTATTAGAAGCTGAACTCAAAAAATTAGCGTTAGGAAAGGCATCTGAAACACAGGTTTTTGTGAAGGAATAATGACCAAATGGTTCCACTGGATGGCTCAGGAAAAAACCCACAAACCTCTACACATCTGTAAATAACTCTAAACCAAGCTGTGTTTTATTTTTTTTTCACAGCTGGAATACTAGCTTTTATTATAGCTCAACTGGCATTGCAAATTAAAATCCATCTCTGTTTGTTAAACTGCTACTTAAAATGGCTTCCACCAACTGTTACAGTCGGATATTATGTTGTCATTTATGCATTAAGTGGGAACGGTTCAATAGCATGAATATTTAAAATCAAGTACATGGAAAGTATTTTAATTGGGTTTCTATTACCAACTGCTGGGTTATGTTCCCAAGGTTTGGCCAAAGCTTGCTTAATTTTTCATTACCTATGAAGCAGAATCCTCTGAATTAATGGAATCAGGACCCTCTGTATCATAGAATCACCAGGTTGGAAAGGACCTCTTGGATCATTGAGTTTAACCGTTCCCATTTGCCACTAAACTACGTCACTGAGCACCTTATCTACCTATCTTTTAAACATCTCTAGCAATGGTGACTCCACCCCCTCCCTGGGAAGACTGTTCCAGTGCCCAATGACCCTTTTTGTGAAAAATTTCTTTCTGATATCTAGTCTGAACCTCCCCTGGTGGAGCTTGAGGCCATTCCCTCTCATCCTGTCCCCTGCCACTTGGAAGAAGAGCCCAACTCCCTTCTCTCCACAACCTCCTTTCAGGTAGTTGGAGAGAGCAATGAGGTCTCCTCTCAGCCTCCTCTTCTCCAGCCTAAACACCCTCAACTCCTTCAACCGTTCCTCATAAGACTTGTTCTTCAGCCTCTTCACCCAGCTTTGTTGCTCTTCTCTGGACTCGCTCCAGAGCCTCAACATCCTTCTTGTTTTGAGGGACCCAGAACTGAACACAGTCCAGGGGCAGAATAACCTCCCTGGACCTGCTGGTCACTCCATTTCTGATATGAGCCAAAACGCCACTGGCCATCTCGGCCACCCTGCTGGCCCATGTTCAGCTGTAGGTGAACACTTATGAGAAAAATCAGCACATCTATTTAGAAACCAAGTAACATTTTCATAAACATCAAATTATTCCTAAATATCATCGAAGTTCGATAGGGCCCAGATACCTAAAATACATTCAATAATACCATTGAAAACACCTCCACTTATCTATATTCCTTTGACATCCCTGGCCTTACGGGTTTGTTTTAAACAATTTGCACTTTTACTGGAAACCTTTAAGGAAGGAAAGATACTCCTCATAGTGACCATGGATTGACTGGGAGCTGGGAGAGTTCACAGCCTGCCCAGCTTTCTTCCCACTTCAGGTCTCCCTGACAAGTGTTACAGAGACAGTAAATTGAGCATCTCAGCACCTTTTCTTATCGTCTTTGTATATTACTCCAAACCGGATTAATCTAAGTGCCTTGTACTTTATGCATGTATATAAGTCCATACTTCCTCATTAATTAAATATACTGCAGGTGTAAAGCTAAGCATTTTGAAAGATGTCAAGTTAACTACTTATTTCCTTAAGTGATGGAGATTGTCCATTACATTCTGAGCCTTGAAAATACTTAATATTAGTAAAGAAGTATCTTCCATCCATCAAACCCCCAAAATAAAATATGCAGTAGCTTCAGTGCCCACTACTGAAAAATACTCTCTATCCCCCAAATTAGTGATTCTTCCCTTGATACTGAATAAGTCTGAAGTTGAACGAAATTCAAATTCCTCCTATTCTTTTTTAAAGATAACCACATTGGTTTTCAATATACAGCTAGACAGCAAACATTTCTGTAGTTGGGGCAGAGGAAAAATTACTCTTCCACTGGAAAATAATCTTCTCAGTTTTAGCCCTGTGCGAATGTTGTATCTGATTTTTCTTGTGGTGTATTGCCCTGTCCCTGAGAACATTCAGTCAGGTTCAACAGGGCTCTGAGAAACCTGATCAAGTTAAAGACATCCTTGCTCACTGTAGGAGGGGTGGACTAGAGGACCTTGAGTGGGTTCTCAAGCACAGGCAGAGACTGCCCAGAGAGGTAGTTGAGTCACTAACCCTGGAGGTGTTTAAAAGGCAGGTAGATGAGGTATTTGGGGACATGAATTTCATAGTAGACAGGTATGGTTGGAGTTGATGATCTCAAAGATCTTTTCCAAACTCATGGTTCTATGATTTTCACGCTCCCTTCTAATCAAAACCATTCTATATTAGACAAATATCTAAAACAAGTGTAACCTTTGTAACTTCTCCTCCATTACCAGTGTGGATTCCCAACATGATTTCCTGGTTGTTTTCATTCTTTTCAAACAGATGGAGCAGAGCTGTGGGAGGAGTATGGAAATCGGACTCCAGAAAAAGTAGTTTTCTTTTCCTGACCAATGCATGCTGTTCTCCAAAGCTAGAGAACTACTTTCAAAATACTGTCCTGTTTCAAAGTGAAAACATATTTAAATGTTAACGAATATTTTTTTTTAATCATTTACCTTAACCTGAAGTTGACCCCCATTTGAACCTCCCAGGCAGACCAAACTCAGGTGCCTGTGGGTATTGTTGAGGAGCCACTTGACACTCTTGAAGGTGTTCCAGAGCATTTACTGTCTCCAAAATAAAATATATGGTAGCTTAATTTTAAGTAGATTTAAGGTCAGGCCTCCAAAGCACATACTAATTTTCAAGTTACACCACTGTTAGGCCTAGCACTGAAGACCCAAACAATTGTATCTGGGTTTTTTCTGAAGCAATTTCCCTCTAAGTACAAGGTCTGAATCTCTCCATATCCACCCTTTCCACCTCTTTCTTCTACCTCTGCCCACATTTCTCTGATGTGATTGTCCTCTCAGCTTCAACAGCACTCCAGAATTCTAAGAAATATTTTTCTTTTTCAGGGAATACACTGTATGAAAGAGTTTTAGATCCAAGACTCTTTCCACTCCAAACTATGCTATTCTGTTTTAAAGGAAGGATTTCTGCTTCAGTGACCCCAAAACGTTTGATCTTAAATGAAAGTGCGCAGACATTTATTACTGCATCTTTCAGAATATTTCTACCTTAGAAAGTATAAATTTCTTTCCATTTCAAGGCAAAAATCAAATGTTATTTAAGAATTAGATCATGAGAAAGCTCTAAACTATTAGGTTTTAAGGAACCTATATTTAGAAGTCCAAAATGGCACTTGCGACCAGTGTCTGTAGCACTGATAGAAACACTTCCATTTTTATTACAAGAAAGGAAAATGACACTGTGGAATGCTTGGGTCCAAACAATGAACTGATACCTTTCTTCACTATATATGTAGCTATATATATATATATATTTTTCAATTTACTACTCATTACCCAAAACGAAAGTGTCATTGCAACCTAGAAGCTTCTTCCTCACTTCTGCCAATATATCCATACTTATGTCTATATTCTCATCCATATCAAGAATAATGCCTACTGTCAAACAACCACTTCTTGTGGCAGACACGTCAGTTTTAACTCTTCTGCACACAGTTAAATACTTCCAGATGATACCAAACCTTTTCTTCCTAGGAACACTGGCTAAATAGACACATGTTTTGATGCTGATTGTAACTCGAGTACCTGTCAAAGATGGGAAAGAGCTCACAGGGATAAGCCTATTTTGAATTACCTGATATTTATGGAAAAGAATAAGATATTGAGGATGTTGAGTCTCTGGAGCGAGTCCAGAGAAGAGCAACAAAGCTGGTGAAGGGGCTGTAGAAGAAGTCTTATGAGGAGGAGTGGCTGAGAGAGCTGGGGTTGTTTAACCTGGAGAAGAGGAGGCTGAGGGAAGATTTATGGCTCTTTACAACTACCTGAAGGGAGGTTGTGGAGAGGAGGGAACTGGGCTTTTCTCCCAAGTGACAGGGGACAGGACAAGAGGGAATGGCCTAAAGCTCCACCGGGGGAGGTTCAGGCTCAACATAAGTCAAAAATTCCTCACAGAAAGGGTCATAGGGCACTGGCAGAGGCTGCCCAGGGAGGTGGTTGACTCGCCTTCCCTGGAGGCATTTAAGGTACGGGTGGACAAGGTGCTGAGGGACGTGGTTTAGAGATTGGTGGGAATGGTTGGACTTGATGATCTGGTGGGTCTCTTCCAACCTGGTGATTCTATGATTCTGACTCTATGATTGTATACCAATATAATGGATCACAACTGATACACAAATTTTCCCACTGACAATCCACTGTTTCAGGGCTTCTAAGTTTTTAATACTAAAGACAAAGTTCTCTATCCAATTGGATTGAGAAATTTAGGGAATTACCTCTCTAAAAGGGAGAAATAAAAGTTGACTATGAGACATCCCACCTCCCCAACAAAAAAGAAAAGGGAAGATCCATCACTAGGCAATGGTAAGTGTTACTTCAAAGCAGCAGCTTCTATTGAGGTGGGGGCTGTTATCACAGGACCACAAAGAGAAGACGGAGGCACATGTCAGAACTCTGAACATCTCCATTCTCCACCTGCAGACAGCATCACTCTTTCCTGCCCTCCTGGGAGAGGCACCAGACTGCCTGTTTCTAGGTTTATTACTGAGACACTAGGTATGTTTAAGAATGGTCTTTTCTCTCATATTGAGCATAAATAAGGATGACAAGGTTGACATTTCTGCCTTTCATCATTAAAGTACATTTGCAAGGGAAATGCCTAAAATATTCAGTAAAGGGAAGCATTTTGAACTGGCTAGTCGGGAAGATCAGCTAAGTTATCTCTATTTATGTGATTTTCATTTCCTTTCCCTTCAGTCTCTTTTCACACAGGCAAGTCAATGACAAATCACAGCAAAAGAAATCAGGAGACAGCATTTACTTTGAAGAACTAGCAGACTCTTGTTTTCTTCATCTTCTGATGAACACTTGGGTTATCTCAACCACTGTGGAAGCTAGGAATTAGCTTATCCACAGTAGACACAAGTAAGCAACAAAACATAACAAAAGCAGGAATAGGAGTTTCAAGAAGTCTAAAACATAAAAAAGGTCAAAATCTCATAGTAAATGCACAACAGTGAGTATGAGGAGATCAATTAGACGTATTTTGGATGCCACCCATCAAACTTATTATCCTACAAGAGCAATAGGACAGTACAGAGAAAACACGCTACTACTTGAAGACACTTGGCAAAGGGGAATCTGGTTTGTCTTTGCTCCCCATGCACTCTCCCACAAGCAATAGCATTAAGCAGCAGTGTCACAAGTTATTATGTTTTATTGCTTAAACAGGCAATTTCCCAACTAAGTTAGGCCTTGGGAAGGTCTTCAAATGCAAACCTAATCAGGAAACTCGCAACCATATAGATTGCAGTTGAAATTCACTGCTCTCCAGCTGACCTCCAGGAAATGCAGCATCAGTTGGACACACACCATGCTCCAGGTCTGTGCCTCCAAATTTAATTACATTAGAGAAGGGTTCGATGTGAAAAGCTAATGCTGTTTTTACTCCAGCCACCAAGCTTGTCACCAGCTTACTTATCAATCTCCATTCAGCTGGCTGGTCACCTGGGAATCTGTGGTGGCTCTGCCACTGGGAAGCTCAAAGTGGTGTTTTTCCTGTGGTAGCTGATGTCTTGGAAGCAGACTTGATCACAGAATCACAGAATCAACGGGTTGGAAGAGACCCATCGGATCATCGAGTCCAACCATTCCCACCAATCTCTAAACCACGTCCCTCAGCACCTTGTCCACCCGTACCTTAAATGCCTCCAGGGAAGGTGAGTCAACCACCTCCCTGGGCAGCATATTCCAGTGCCTAATGACACTTTCCGTAAAAAACTTCTTCCTAATCTCCAACCTAAGCCTCCCCTGGCGGAGCTTGAGGCCATTCCCCCTTGTCCTGTCCCCTGACACCTGGGAGAAGAGGCCAGCTCCCTCCTCTCCACAACCTCCCTTCAGGTATTTGTAGAGAGCAATGAGGTCTCCCCTCAGCCTCCTCTTCTCCAGGCTAAACAGCCCCAGCTCTCTCAGCCGCTCCTCATAAGGCCTGTT
>WAAB01025330.1:127154-151990 GCA_013389865.1 Piaya cayana
ATGCCTTCATCCAGGTCGTTGATGAAGACATTGAACAGGGTTGGACCCAGCACTGAGCCCTGGGGGACCCCACTTGTGACTGGCCTCCAGCTGGATTTAACTCCATTTACCACCACTCTCTGGGCCCGGCCAGCCAACCAGTTCTCCACCCAGGAGAGTCAATCAGGGTTATGTGGGATGCTCAGTAACGCCACTCAGTTAGGTGGTAGCTAACTTGGAAACTTCTCTAGAAATTCTAAAATTCTGCCCAGACAAAACTGCCTGATTCATACCCGAAACTGACCTCACACTTACACATACTGTTACATCCAATTAGAGGTAAGGGATTGTAGAAGAGATCCAGGATTATTACTGCCAATGTTTCTGGCTAGTGGGGGAGATAACATTCAAAGAGAGATCTGCATTCATTGGAAAAGATTCAGTTTGAATAATTTTAGGATGTTATACAATAACTTTACTAGAAATGACATTAACCAAAAAGAGGTTTCCATGGTAGAAGACAGCACCGGTGCAGAATGTCCAATAGCCTTTCCCCAGAAAGGAAGGCTGGTTGGTTTCCACTTGAGTCAGTTACTGCCAAAATGCACCAGCATCTACCCTGTTGCACTCCTGACACAGTTTACAGGAACAGTATTTGCCCAGTTATGCACTAAACCAAAAATAAGATTTAAATTTTAAAAACCCCAAAAACTTGACATAAGGAAGAATTTCCTCACTCTAAGTGTGGTGAGACACTGCAACAAGTTGCCCAGGGAAGTTGTGCCTGCCCCATCCCTGGAGGGGCTCAAGGCCAGGTTGGACAGGGCCCTGGGCACCCTGACACAGTGGGAGGTGTCCCTGCCCATCACAAGGGGTCGGAACTGGGTTGTCTTTAAGGTCCTTTCCAACACCCAAACTATTCTATGACTCTATAATTATTGCAGCCATTCACGAAAGCATGGAATAGACTATTGCACTACTGCTGGTTTATAAATATTATTTTAATGTCTCTAATATTTTAACCTGATCAGTACTTAGAGAAGTGAGATTTTTCCTAACAAGGAAAAGGGCTACCACTAAAGCAAAATGACTAGAGAGAAAACCAAAAATTGCATGCTCTTGTTTGACACTGTTCCTGGATGGATGTGTTGGAGAGAACGCTGCACTGTCATACTCACACCAAAGTCCATCTGGCCCAGAATTCTGCCTCCAACAGCAACCACATAATGCTTCAGGGAGAACATTTTAATAAACAGCTACAAGTTAATTTACACCAACTTGATACTGATGCTCTCTTAGCACACACCAAGTTTAATCTCAACAGTATTAATTGTTACAAATGCATAACACTATACAACTTAATCCCAGGCTTGGAGGTGTCTCTCAATGCATGTACCTACATCCATTAACAAGCTGGGACCTGAAAACTCAGTTCTTCAGCCATTAAAAGGAATGGCACTTATAAATTCAGGACTGACAAAGCCTAGACATGATGTGGTAACATCTATTTGACAGACCACATGATTCCTTCAATTAATCCCTGTTTAAATTTGGATTGTCAAAATCCTTAAAGTTCACTCTTAGCTGAAAAAAAAAGGAGTAAACCTAAACCCCAGCTGACTGAGAATGCAATGAACCACTGACAACTTGCTCCAGCTGTTAGGTACCTCTACCGAAAAAAAATCAAAATCACTTTTCTTCTCAGCTAAACTCACTGAGCTTCGATGTAACAGGCATTGGACCTTGTTGCATCTTTCTCTCCATGCCTAAGGGACCAACCACCCCTTCTAGATACTTACAGTCTCAAACCAAGTCCTTCATACCTTGGTTAAATTAAAAAGAATTCAGACCTCAGAAGAACAAGGGATTTCAGCAACATACAGTCAGTGACAGGAATAACGGGGCCAAAGTTTTAAAGGATTTAGGTGCTAAAGTGAGAATGAAATGAAAATTAGGCACATAAGTACTGGAAACACCTTACTGGCAATACAGAAATTCATTACTCCACAGAAACCTTAAGTCCTCACTTTCACTGATGCCAAGAACACCTCCGTGCGTTTCTAGAGTTAAGCAATTGCATTTCTGGCTAACTCATACATCCAATCTGAATGCAGAGTGAGGCATTCCTTCACCTAGATTGCCAGCGGGTCTTGCTTCAGAGGGGTTTGTAAACCACTCCTTACCAAAAGGACAGGATAAACCCTACAGAGAATGCAGTGATGACTGCTGTTCTTTTGAACTAACAGGTGGAGCAGAGAAAGGAGGGGAGAGTGGACCTCCTGTTCCCCCATTCATTTAACTGAGCATGCAGCCAGGAAGCAGCTGATGCATGTTCCCTGGCTCTGCCAAAGTGATTTGAAAACCAAAATTTCCACCTTCTATAAAACATATACACCAAGATTGAACCTAAATCTTACCAGCAAGGAAAGAGACATAAATCCTACTTCATCCTGAGGATTTCCTAGTGACTAGATCAGGCAGCTCTCCACTTGGTGCTCAGCTGCTGTGAATCTCTTTCTGAAAGAGCAACCCACCAAGATGCTGGGGAAAATAAGCACCAAGCCTGGAACAGAAGATATTTCTAGTAAATCATGTGGTAAGAAGTTTGGTTATATCATGTTTTCCTGTTTCAGTGTTGGTTGATTAACCTAACATCACTACCACACTGCTTACCCTGCTCAAGAGTCCCCTGATCATTGCAACTCCCTGTTGCACACAGCATCACAGCAGGTCCACACGTGCTGATTTTGTAGTGCCTATTTTGTAGTGCCGCTGTCAAGACTTTCAGAGCTGCTTTTTCCAAGTAGGAAGTCCTTCATATTGAAAGGATAATGAAATACTTCTGCTCAGAAGTGAATAA
Organism: Piaya cayana; assembly: GCA_013389865.1. Lineage (NCBI taxonomy): Eukaryota > Metazoa > Chordata > Aves > Cuculiformes > Coccyzidae > Piaya > Piaya cayana. The sequence goes on from WAAB01025330.1 coordinate 129,994, forward strand.
AACAGTTTTCACCTATTTGGTCAATGATCACGGCTGTTTTGGAAACATGCTCATCTTATTCACCCATCTTTTTCAACATGCCCAAACTTACTCACTGCAGATTCTAGGCATTTCCTAACCGATATGCTAAAAAACAAAACAAAAAGTAAAGCAGAAGCCAGAATCTGCATTCCAAGCTCCAGGAAGATCTAACTCAGCAGCAGTTCCCCAGCTGTAATTGCCTTACTAGACACTTCAAATCCATTTGAAAAGTTCCATGCTAACTCTGTAGCCTCGAGAGCCTTGTCTCCAGAAATAGCTCCTGTTTGAACTGTAGCTGTTCACACAGATTTTAAATCAAGCCCATGACTGTTTTTTACCTGGGGTGCTCGTGTACCGAGACAGGCATGTCAGGGATGCATGACAGGAACAGGAGAGAGCAGACACAGGTATACACACACAAAGATGAGCCAGCTGGTGCCAGCTCGGGTGGAGGGCAGGGAGCTGCCTGAAGCATCCCAGCAGTCACACTCAGCAAGTTGTGGCACAAAGCAAGCCACACACCAACCCTGGATGTGTTACAGCTTTAACCCCCATCACTAACACTAAATGAGGGAACCCGGAATTATTATTTCCTTTATAACTAAGCCTCACATGGACAACTTTTAACCATCCTTTGATTTGAAACTGCAGGTAATTAAATCCTAGTACAGGTCTAGAACTTCAGCATGCTCCCTCTGATGATAATTATCACACTTACAAAGAGCTACAGTGTGCAGGCTGGTACAAAGAGAAGTATTTAGTGTAGCTTCACAAGATCATTGTTGGGAAATAAGCTTGGGAGCTACAGCAGGTGAACAAGTTCATGCCCTATCATGAAGTCAACAGGAAAAGCAACAGGGCAGCTCACATGCCAAGTGGTGCTGTGAATCATTTGGGAGGAAGGTTCGTATCAGACACAGGCTGGTCTTTATCATCACACTCTTAAAGCTCCCTTCACACACCACCCAGTGGTTTCACTGTTTTGATGAGGAGTATGGAAAGGGCATTCTCAACCCATGAAGAATGAACACAGAACAAATCAAAACAATTTTAGCATGAATGTCTGTGGTGTGTAAATACCTTTCAGCTCCAGAGTCCTGTTCCTTTCCTTTGATCTTGCTACCTAGCCATAACCAGAGAATTCCTGTTCCATCGCCAAGCTATTATATACCCTCCACCATTGTTCAATATGGAAAATTGTACAGTTTATAGAAATGCAGTACAGCAATTCCATTTGTGGAGATCCAAGTTTAAACATAGCATGAACTACATCCAGGAAAGAGGGAGTAGGGCTCAGGGTCAGCTCAACATTGAGGTGAATTAATTTCAGAGCTGCATTATGAAGTGATCTGTTGCAATTTTTCAATTATTCTCACAAAAGCTCCACACCAGGCTATCTGGGCTCCTGCACAATAGAATTCCAGTAAATCGCTCTTCCCCAGCACCTGCCTGCAGCCCATTCAACTCTCAACAGTGCTGCCACTGATTACGAACACTACAATCAATGCCCAAAACAAATTAAAGAGAGGGATAAAGAGTCATCTGCCATCAGTTGTGTGTTCTTTATCTTCCAAAGGCTTCTAGCAATTAATTTGTTGGAAGTTTTATTGTTATCAAGTGAACACTTTATTTTGTAGGACACTATGGGTAAGGGATGCTACAGTGCAAACAAACAATGGCAATCTGTTATTGTGCTATAAATCTGCTTCCAAATCCGACTTGTGCACCAAGGGTTTAGGATCTCTCTAAAGTAACATATTTGTTTACTGGTAAGGAGAAAGGTCCTTCTGTATGTACTGCATAGATTAAAATAAAAATGCCACTTTTTGCAAAGTATCATTAGGAACACAGTGACCTGCAGCTTCGTAATTAAGGGAGAATTATTTAAACGCTTATTGGTGAAAGGGAAAAGAAACATAAGCAAACAAAACATCCTTCACGCACACAGAAGACAACATAGAAGGATGATGAGATGCAGGAAGGCCAATAAGGATCCTCCCCCACAGATCTCACATATATCACACAGTTAAAGATCTCTAACTAGTTTCTTTCTGCTTTTAATTTTGGATTAACTTCTTCAAATATTCTGGATCAGCCTTTACCTGGAATTGTTAACAGTCACCAAGGATTTCAAAATGGCTTAGGTGCCACTTCAGTTTCCCTACATACCTGTAAGGTCAATCCCTCTTCTTGCTCATCTCCACACTTGTACCCTCTATGTACACATGCAAGCATTTGGCTGCAGGCATATACTCAGCTAAACAAATGCAACACAAAAAAAACCCAAAAGGGATTTGTTTAGACATATATTATGGACATTTATTCATTCAGAAGTGAGAGACAAAAAGAGATGATGCTGCAAGGGTGTTGCTAGCATTGCTACATCAAGCAATCAAAAGTTGGGGTTAAAAAAGGAGCGTGAAAATTCCTCTCTCTCAGGATGCGACAATGAGAAATGAATGCTAATCAGCTGGCATAATCACACTTGCTTTAAACACGTTCTTCCCTTTTAGGGGAAATTATTAACTTCATAGAGCAAGGCAGACCATTCTGAACAAGGCATGAAATAGAGCAGCACGATTTCTCCCAGCACCTGTAAGCAGGTTTGCATTGTGTAAGTAATTATGATTTGAATGGATATTGCATAGATGTTATCATCTTCGATTACAGCTGCCATTTCCATAATGCCATTTCCATCTGAATGAAGAGCAAAGCCTATCAGAAAAGTGTTGACCCTCCCAGGTAATAATACACTACTGATTGTGATAAGAAGAGAACTCCTGTGAGCTGTAAAAAAAATGCAGCTTGTGCATCAAGGACAATTTAATAACAACCCCCAAAAAACAACCTTCCTATATTCAATGGTGGCTTTGTAAAGAACATGCCAGTCACTTCGCTGCAGTTGAGGCACCAGGCTCGATGTCCACAAGGCATTCCAGCCAACTGGGCTACTTCACTCGGCACCCGAGCATCTGATCTGAAGCCTCTTAAGAGCGACTGTCATTTACACAGCCTAAAATAAAGAAAAATCCCCAAAGAAATACTGCACTCATGTCCATTATTTAAGACAAATTACCAGTAAAATCCTTTAAGGAGTAGATTGAAACCTTCCTGAACAAACACGATCAAGCATTTTCCTTCTGACTTATGTTTCAGTAGAAACAAAATGAAGCCCAGTCTTACTTCAGGTACATTCACTGTATATTAAAATGGGTTGTTTTTCAAATATACCACAATATTACAACTTCAGTCATCAAAGATGATTTAATAATCCACATACCCCATAATTAGTGCGTGAATGGTGCAATCTCTTTTCAGACCTTGCACAGAATTAATAACAATGGCCTCATGCATAAATTTTCTTATGAAAATAATAGATTCAGTCCTTTTTCTATTAGGGATTGTGGCAAAAATCCAATAATAATAATGAGCAAACTCCTAATAATATTTAACTGTCATATGATTACTACATAGCAATTCCATTTGTAATTAAAACTAAGGGGCACTTATCAAATCAGGTATTGCCTTCTACCTTTTCTAATACCTGGCCTATCAAACCAAGGGTGAAATTAATGTCAGTGTATACGCAAAAGATTTAAAAGGGAGGGAGAAGGTATGTTCTGTCTATATTTATCTCTACAAAAAGTCAGCTGAAGCCCTTCAACTCCCTTAAGCACAATGTATCATCAGGGTAAGAACCAGAATAACCTCTAGCCTTGAGAAAATTGATTTAGAGAAAATGGAAGTTCCTTACACTCTTTTTTCCTGTATCTGCTAATACAGGCAAATGGCTAACCACCATCAAACTTTTCTGTAGTATCATCTCTTGACATACGGACTCTGGGAAGTGCAGCTTAGGCAGAGTCATTCCTACATTCCTACTTTTCAGCTCAGCCTGGACTTCAGCTCAGCCACTGGCTCAGAGTCCCAGAGAACCCAGACTCCGATTATTCTGATAACGCAAAAGAAAAGCAGGGTATGCACATTTCAGCCTGGTTAGGCTATATCTGCCCCCATTTTATTAATATGTTGAAATTTTAATTGAAATTCCTCTGAAGTAGGGCCTTTACAGTGGAGTGGGAAAAATGTCAATGTCCAAGGAGTGATCCTGCTGTACCTATAGATCTTTACAGCATTTTTCAATGACCTTCCTCCTACTGTACACCATTCAGGGAACAACACCACCGCCTACTTCCAAATCTTCCCCTCTTTCAGAAAAAAGTCCTTTTTTTTTTTTTTTAATAAAACAATGGATGTCTCTCCATCTTAAAATTTCCCAATTAAAAGTAAGCTAATTTCAATTTTCAAACTTCAAATATGAGTGCAATAATACAGAGTTAAGTGACAAGCTGAATTTTAATACACAGTAAGTGGGTGGGTCCTGGTACCTCTCATCAAGCCACTACCAGTAATATATTACTGCACTCCTCCAGAGTTATCAGAAGGAGCAACAAAGGCTTACATCTCCTATGAAACACAATGCTAAATAATTCTCCTTTTTTCAAAGAGCCTTGTAGGAAAGCAGACAGTCTGTAAGGTGGTTTTGACAGTGGTTTTTTCAAGGCACTTAAATATAGGAACCCAGGTAAAATCCTGATCTCATGTGCACACAAGGGTTCTTGCACAGGATCTTCTGTTCTGTTGTTGTAACAATCCCCACAAGAACCAGTCCCAGGTACCACTGCAGCCCTCCAGCTGATCTGGGCAACACTGTACTTCCTGCATTTGGTTGAAAATAAGGAATATTGAAAATTTAAATCAATGCTAATAATCATCTTAATGCAATAACCAAGGGTTTAAACCCTTTAAAAAATTAATTACCAGTATCTTTGAATGCACCAAGCTCCAGTGTAACACATGCTAGGAGTAAAAATGTGCATTGTGAAAGCTATTATGGCAAAAAAAGTACATTACACACATACAAAGAAAAAAACATTGTAGTTGGGATCAGAACTGATCAGTGGTATTTTGATCAGAGAAGAATGGTCCTACCAGGTAGAACTTCATGTGTTGACTGTAGTTTCCTTTGTGACAACAGGAGCCTGTTCAGCCAGCTAATGCTGGAGACTAATCCTCTACCACTCGGGGCAACAGAGTTTCAAACCTGCCCTCAGGAAAGTACACAGTCACACTCTGGATGTTATGTTCTCAGGAAATCATCAGCTGACGTGCATCTGCAGAGCCCCACATAGAACAGGCAGGGCCATGGCTGAATTAAATTCAATTAATGGTCATTTATACATTTGCTAATTAAAGATAGTGGCAAAAATGAAATCTTTTGACTTAGTTCTAAAAAAGTGACTAACTCTGGTGCAATGCCTTACTTAGGCACTTTCTATGTTTGTACCTAGTATTTCCTTTCCACTTTATTCTTACAGTAAACAAAGGAGAACTAATTGTTAAACCAGTGCTGTCCCATTCCTTTCCTTTCTTCCTTCTTTTCCCATTTTCATCTAACGTCCCGAAATTTGATATGGAACAAAGTGTTGCAATGAAGTGTAAAACCCCACATCATATGTAGAACAAGAACAGGAACAGAGCTTCTATAATTTCTTTGGCCACTTCCAAACAAATAAGCAAAAAAACAACTGAGCTGTCCTGGCCAGACAGCTCTATGTTAAGCCTGACAAAATGCTTTCCTTGGAGATGCGATGTTATAGCTTCATTCAAAATATCTTTAAAATTTGACTGCAGGAAGAAGCAATTCCACTTTTGCCAGGAGTGGTCTCCTCCCACCTGATTTCAACTGTTATTGCCATGCTCCTGCTAGATTACAAATGTGAATTGTATTCACAAATTTGCAGACAGGTATTTTGTTTGCAATGAGGGAGTGAACTCCTATTATTTTTACTTTGATATATGTCCATACAGTAAAATGAAATCACTGCTTTTCTAATACCTTGTACATCCCAAGCACTTGACTCAAATGTATTTAAACAATGCAATATTATTTTTGTATGTGAAAAATCTCTCCCCTCCCTTCCACCTCACACCTCTTCTCTTTTCTTGGGGTCTTTTTATAGCTCAAAATAGCCAAGCTTATCTCACTGCCAGCATCCTCAGCTCATCTCACTGTTCAGGGAGATAAGATTAGAGGCCTTGATCCTCCTGCTGTTAGAACAAGACCTCAATCTCTCACTGTCTCTATTTAATCAGGTTCCTATTTTAGCTGCCACAAAGCTGTCAACAAAAGAAAATAAGCTATACCCCATCAAGGGGTTAAATTGGATTTCACAATGTGCAAATGCTCATCGCAACAAAATTCCACCTGCACCCTCCATCAGGCAAATTACTTCTGACTTTTAATTTATTTCTGTAGGAAATGGGAAGGTATGGCATACCCAGAGTCAATAGGGAATAAGGAATGGGGTGTAATCAGCCTGCTCACCAATTCAGAGCCCTCTTCTCTGTCAGCTTTAATAGATTCGCAGACCACACAATTTATAGAATGCAAGATATATCTTTTCTGGTCTGTGTTTTATTTTGGCCTTGTCTAGTTAATGGTCCTAACAAGTGACAACTGATGTTTGTTTGATGTAACAGAGGCTGCGAGACAGATACGTTACCCAGGTAGATTTTGGGCAGCCTGCTTGCCTACCCTGGGCTGTGATAGACTGGATTTCAGCTGTGCAGGGCTGCGGTACCAGAATTCTGTTATAGCTCTGCTCAGGAAGCAGGTTGATCAGTTTTTTATCCAAATCTACTATATAGGCCTAAAATATTCCAATAATTAATCACTTGTAACTTAAAGAAAGTTTTTACTTCTTGGTTCAAATTGTTGTTTAGCAGTATGTTACCAGAAAGTGTTTCCTTTTCTTGGACACCAATTATATCATAGATAATAAATGATCAAATAATCCCTATCCTCAAAATAAATAAATTTGAAATATTACCAGGTGAAATCCAAAACCTGCTGAAACTGGTAGTTCTCCTTGTTCCCTGCTCCTAGAGAAGGGCCAGTGCCCAGGAAGGTGAAACAGTTCCAGGGTAATAAAAGGAGGGTTATCATCATAACCATCCACTACGAACACCTTACTGGCCTTGCTGGCCTTGTAGCCCTGTTCGCTTCATTTATTTGTCAGTCCCAGAGCAAGGTAGTATTTGATCTGCAACAAGGACACCATTAAAACTTAATCATACTCATAAAGCATAAAATGAAATAGTAAAAAAATAAAATTCACATCTGAAGAATATAATCTTATGATTTCTCTGAGCAGCATTAGCAAATCCACACCTTACACAAAAGATAAAGGTCATTTTTTTTCCTCTAAACCAAAGGCAAGGAATATCTTCTACATCTTCTACTTATTTTCTAATCCCATTTTAGGAAATGCATACTTGTCTTCAGTGTGTTTATTGCTGTCTAGTAGGACATCTGCTACCTTGCTGCTAACATCTGTCTGCCTATGATCACGCAGTGTTAGGTGTAATTTTGTCCTTAATAGCTTTTCTCGGGTTCTGTCTCTCTGCCTCCGATAGACTGTATTTTGTGATCTGAAGAACAAAACTGCTATATTTTTGGCCTGATTAAGATACATAAATCCTCACAATGGCAGAAGTAATAGACTTGGACTCTGGATAAAAATTTCTTTTGTTTTGCTTCTGGGTCCTTCTTCAGCTCTGGAAGGAGAATTAATCATGGTGACATTAAAGGTCTGGGGAACACACCATAAAAACAGGGGAAAGGAAAAGCAAATACATTGAAGGAAAGAAACCTGTAGTGGGATTAAAAAGCAGATTACACCCTGCTAACAAATTGCCACAGAACTTATTCTTTTTATCCTCTTATAATGGCACAGGTTCATGTTTTTCAACAGAATGATTATCTGAAAATCAAATGCATGAGCCTCAAGTAAATAAGGACAAAAACTCCACATAGTAAGGACAAGAGACATAAATCAGACAGGCAAAGGTGTAGGCACGCAACACGAAGGCGGATTAAATCCAGTTTCCAAGCATACAGGCAGACCCTTCTGCAAAGGGGTCCTTCACTTCAGCAATTTAGAAACTGTGGCTTGAGTTGCCTTCTACCACTGTCAGAACAAAGATACAATCTTTGAGACAAAAGATGTTCACTACTGGTACAGCACAGAGAAACAGCACAGAGAAGTTCACTGTTGCCTCTTCATCAGCTAAGAGAATTGGGATATTTTATTGCAAAAGTCACTTACCAGCAGCTAAATGCCAGGATATATAACACACTCCATACTGGAACCTCAGCTACAGGCCCCAGAGTCCATGTAAATGTTCTGATGGGTATCCACAATCAGGTTCTGAGGTTCTGTTTGAAGATACAGGGATGCATCGAGGAGATGATTTCTCAGCTATCTCATTACAGTTTATTTTGGATAGCTGAGAAAATGTGAAGTGTTTGGCCAGAAGCCAATTAACATGAAATCCCCTAACTTTTCTTAATAAAAAAAAGCAGAAATAGCTTTTAGACACTGTGTTGTATTTACTACACCTGAAATAAAACTCACTTGTTTGAAACTTGGCTAAGTCAGGTTAGGCTGCATGCTTCCAATAGGAGTTCAGTTAAATTTAGTCCAGAAAAATATGGGGTTTTTAGAAGAATTTACAGACCAACTGAAACAGCGTGTTGCATCAGTAAGTGGGGTTTGGGCTTTTCCAAAGGACCACCTTTCATTTAAAAAATTGTAAGCAGTTTCCCAGCTCCAATACTAGCACACTCTTCCCTACTGACCTGTTACTCATCTTGGGTCGTGCTGGAAGTATCTCCATGCAGAGTAAGAGCTGCAGGGGTTTATAGGATGGAAACACAACACTGGAGAACAATTATTATTACTGCAGCCAAATGTAAGTGCTGAATTTCTCAGACTCCAAGACCTGCCCATTGCATTGGATCCCAGGCCTTTTGCAGCAGGCTGCACAGCTCAAATATTCATACGGCTTCAGAAAAGCAGCCTCCTGACAGACACTGCCTGGTTAAACATGAGCGATTATTACCATTACCACAACATGTTATTAGAAGCTCCACAAGCAGCTACATATTCTGAAGCAGCACCGACTTCAGACACAGAATGCATTCAGCAAATATAAATTAACAGATTGTCTTTTGCTCCATAAATGTAAATATTTTTGAAAACAAAACATCTATTCCATCTCAACAGAATTGCCGAGATGTACACTGCTGGAAATTTGCAATTTGGAGTGCTTTAGCATTAAAACTATCTACATATTCATCAGGACCCTGAAGGACTCATCAACATCCTAACTACTGACAACTATTATAGCATTAAGGTACTGCCTGTTCACACTGCATCGGTAGTGGAGCGGTGTTATTAAAACTGGCAGGACTTCCCACCCACACTTCAGAAAGCTCTAGTGTTCCATTGCAAAAGGAGAGAAACACAATTTGCCTGCCTACAAGGATGACCCAGAAAGCTAAATCTTTTCCTCAGGAAAAATAGATAAACTCGTGCTTAAGTTCCCATAATGGCAGTGCATTCAGCTGTTACCTAATAGGGAATGATGTTGGATCACTGAGTTTTCCCTGGAATTTAACATCTCTGCATGCAGCTCTTTCAATAAATAACCCAACCCAGGTGGTAGAATAAAGAAGTCTGATGCAAAAATCAAACAAACAAACCAACCAACCAATCCTTTGATCTCACTAATGACTAGCAAGTCAATCAAACTTCCCTAGTGCTTTGTATCCTACATCAAGGCTTGAAATCCAGAGTCTGAAGCCAAATAGTGGCCACTGTGCTGCGCCAGCTACAAATGCATAGCACTTACGACAATGCATCTGTTCACAGGATGCTGGTAGAAATCATCTGTGGTGCTTTGCTAATTACAGGCACAGCAGTCACAATGCATCAGTCTCAGCCGCTGCAAACCAAGCACTGGGGGGCAAAAGGAACAGCGTTAGCACTTTACTCCCAAACTCCAGAAGGCCAAGAAGGAAGTTTTGCACTTTGATGTCACCGCTGCAAGTGACCCTGAGATCAGACACTGAACTCACTCCTCACAGCAGCTCCCAGTGTCAGTGAGATGTACCAGTTCACCCCACCAGCTAACCTGGCCCTAGAGAGTAATGGGATTTGAAAATCAAAAAGATAACAAGCAAACCACTGTCCTGCAGATGCAAACGTGGACCAAACCCTCAACAACATTGTATGTTGCATTTAATCAATCAGAATTATTAGAACTTCACTACCTGCGCTCCCTTATATGCATTTCATCACTCCTTCCAGGACACCTGTTGTGCTGCTTTTGATTCGGGATGAGCAGAAGCACCAGCTCCAAGAGGCATTTGCATACCTGCAAGTGACTCCCCAGCACAGCTTCCAAAGGCTACAAAACTTTCTTTTCCCTGGTCTGACAGAGCGCGTCTCCCTCAGGCTGCAGCCCTTGTCACATACAATACTAAGATTAACTCAGTATCTTCTTCCCTGGCATCCCTTTCAAAGCTTCGTCTGGCTGTTTAGAACACGAACTTCCAGCAGCCTGACACCCTCGATGTTTAATCTCTGTGCTACTGTTCATTCAATGGAGTGGTGTAATTTGTTCACAATTCTAAAGGGCAGGACAAAGAAAAGTCATTTTCCCTAGTAATAAGATATATACACACAGAAGCCAGGAAGGGAAGGCACAAATAAAGCCAGATTATCTTGCAAAGTCTGTGGCTGCTCCTTAATGCTAATTTAAGTTTCCATCAATAGGCAGCTCTGCCAACATGACATTTCAGTACCGATTCACAGCAAATGCAGGCACTGGTAAGCTGAATCATCTCAATGAAATCCTCTCTATCAGAGAGAGCAAAGACGAGGGCTTGAGCTATTTCTCTTTACCAGACTTCTGTCTTTGCTTTTTATCTGACACATACAGTACAATTCTAACAACAAACAACACCCGGCATGCCAGACCCAGCTGCCCACACACACGGCTCCTCTGGCCTAGGGCTATAAAAAGGGTAGCTAACTCACCAAGTCTGGGTTCCACAGAGAATAGGGAGTGAACTTCTTGCCAGGTTTTCTGTATATTTGTGCATTTTCAGAAGTTTCCATCCTTGGCCCAGAAGGCCTGTATCATCTTAGCTGGATTACACCCACACATGAGGAGGCTGAGGGGAGACCTCATTGCTCTCTACAACTACCTGAAGGGAGGTTGTAGGGAGGAGGGTGCTGGGCTCTTCTCCCAAGGGACAGGACAAGAGGGAATGGCCTTAAGCTTTGCCAGAGGAGATTCAAGCTCCACATAAAGAAAAAATTCTTCACAGAAAGGGTAGTTAGGCACTGGAATGGGCTGCACAGGGAGGGGGTTGACTCACCTTCCCTGGAGGTGTTTAAGGTGCAGGTGGATGAGGTGCTAAAGGGCATGGTGTAGAGGTTGGTGGGAATGGTTGGGCTCAATAATCTGATGGGTCTCTTCCAACCTGGTGATTCTATGAAAACCCTGACTCCAGACCTGGCAACAGAGAGGAGTGTGAGAAGTACTTAGAGTGCCAGCCACCTTTGGAACAGAGATCTCCTCCCATCTCATTGCTAATCCACAACATCTGCTTTATTTTTACCCTCAGCCGGACAGAGTGCAACAGAGACGGAAACTTCCAGAAGAAAGGCAGGTGTTCACCATTTCTATTTTGCTCAAACAGGATTCTCAGCTGTGCTTACATGGCAAAATGACCACCTTCTTCTGGCTGGCTTCCAAGACAAGGGAGGATACACAGCAGCCAGAAGAAAATCACCCAGTTCTCATAAGCTTAGAGGTATCTTACATCATGCCATGTATTTTTTTTTATTATTATATAATTACAGGAAAAGATGGGATAATTATATTCTTAGATAAAAGGAAATAACCCCACATAAAGCATAGATCTTTGTTTAGGTCTAGACATTCAAAAGCACTTAAGACCTAGAGAAATCAAAGCCAGACTTAGCAGATTTTGAGGAGCGTAAAGTCCTCAGCAGCGCTTGCTGCGACATGGCCAGTGTTTCAAAAGCTCTCAGCACACAAGGTTCTTCTGAACTCTTTTGAGAACCTAGATCTAAGCCTCGCATTAGGAGCTGCCGTGCGCCCTGCATACCCAAGTATCAGATCGCTATTGTGGGCTTTTCTGAGCCCTTTTCAAAATCTGGTCTGTGCTTTAAACATCCAGCTTCATGCATTGTTTCAGTCCTTGGAGGATTCAAGAGGTTTATAATGAACTTTTTAAATTGTGAAACTTGAATGAAAAGTACCTTTTAACAGCTATATAAAGTAGGTTATCTTAGGCAACACATTTGTTATTGTTGCTACAGGAGGTATATGCCAACCATAAATACCATTTATTAGCAGTGAATGATAAAGGCTCAGTGTAACTGAAGGCTTAATAGCAGAATGAATTAACTCCTGCTCATACTGCTGCAACTTGAATTCTAACTCAAGGCATTAAGGGGAAAAAACTCCAGTTCCTACTGTGCTTCACCCACAAAGAACCAAATGTAAACAACCAGCTACAATAAAAATAGCCAGAGGCTACTTGCCATTAGTATTTAGCAGCAAGTAGCTGCTTTAGCCCTTGATAGAGGTAATATTCTTCTCTGAAAATGTAAAAACTTGATGTTACTGTTTTATTTTCATTAGCTGCTTCACTTCCACATTTGGGCAGGCTACACCAATCCCGTGCGCATTCTGTGAGGCTGCACAGACAACAGATGGAGCAGGATACAGTGCAGCTTAGAAAGCTTTCTACCCCATTGGAGAGAAGTTATATTTTTATTATGGACTGAGAAATAAGTAAGGTTGAGTATCTCAACTTAAACTCACAAAAAAGGAGGACCTACCATTAAGACAGAGGTACTATTACATAAATGATGCCAAAATTATTAAGTAATCTTTTGCATGTCACTGCAGCATTCCATTATGAATTAGTTGTCTTATAATTAAGTTTAGATCTACCAAAATCATTATAAGCTTGCCAACCAATTGACCATGCAAATAAACTTAGTGAAAAAAATAAATGTCAATTTTCCCAGCAGTCCTCTGTAAACCCCTCATGCCTTTTCACTAACCTGCTCTTTCCTTTCCAAGAGGGATCTTCTTTCTGTCCCTCAAAAGTGTGACTAGAGAAAAAATTCAACAGTGTGAAAGAAACTTTGGCTGAAGGAACAGGAAAGAAATAACAGAAGGTGTTTGGTTTCAAGCAATGCTTGGGTGTTTTGCAATATAGCAAGTTCTGTATATTCTGTTCACATGATACTAGTGGCAAGTTAGGAATCAGTCTCCAAGAGAAACCGAGATGGAGCCCAGCTAGATATCAACAAAACCCACCCCCATCGGATCACCTTCTCTGCTCTCTCATAAGCAGAATTTAGATTTCAGCAGTTGCTCCGGGACTCTGTCCTCATCTAACCACCAAAAACATTTGGGAAACAGGTTTTTTCCCATTTCTCTCCACAACAGCTCCTCCTGTAAAGGTCAGGAAATGCCAACCTACAAAGCCAAAGGTTCTTGAGCTTCCTTGCGCTGCTTGCAGCATTTGCAAGGGTGAAGATTCACCACATTTGTACATCAGAGTCCTTCCATTTGCTATGGTTCTGATTTATGACTTTGTAATCTTCATAGCCCAAATTGCAGGGAGGGAAAAATAGATACTGGAAGAAGTTGTAGCAGATGTGTTCACCTCTAAAAAAGAATGCACAACATGTGCTGCAAAATAAAAGCACCATTTGGCAACATAAAACATGATGGCATCTGTGTGAATTTGTAATTGCAGTAAAATACTGATATGGCCGACAGAGCTGAAGTTCTGTTTTGCTCCATCTTTGCACGTGTGCGCCTTTAGAGGAAGTTTGCTTCTCCTACTGTGGGATTGTCCTCATTTATTCTAGATTGGTGTCCATCACCTCCTATCCCTCTGCCTGACAGGATGGCAAAAAAAGAAAAAACAAGTTCTAGTACCTGACCAGCTGACTTTTGTGGCCTCACTCCATAGGGGAGGTTTGCCTATTTTTTTTCTCTAAACCTAGTGAATTTTAGTGCTTACTCTTAAAATTTGTATTAAACCAGCGGACGAATTTCTCTTCATTAATATCCAACATGTTTCCTTCTAACTGCAGTTTTATATGGGTTGAAATGGTCAGAACCATGCAAACATCCTTTGCAGAGACATGTTTCTTTGGGGGTGAGCGAATAACAGATTTGGGTACACAGGTTCAACTGGTGGTTTAGGTCATTATTTACAGAAACCATTTGTGAAGTGCCCATCTGTTCCTCTTCCTTCCCTAAGTTGGAGGCTCATCACTCACGCTCTGCGAGCCGTTCAAGATAACAGGTTATTGCAGGTTTGAAGCTGACTACAAATAACCATGAATTTCGTTCATCCTTACAGAAAGGCTTTCTGTTCTGAGGTAACTTAAGCATGGAAAATATCCTTTAGAAGCTACGTCTTAGAGCATTTGACCTCTGACGTACCTGGCTGGAGCAGAACAAGCACATAAAACTGAAAATGAATTAACATTACTCTGTTAAATATTACTCCTATTACAGAAAACTGTCATTTCCCCCCACAAGGCCTTAATCTCCATTTCAAAATCAGCTTTATCACTTCTGGATCTGTGACAAACCAATTTTACCTCCTCCACACAACCAATCGCTGCGCACCATTAAAATAACACCGTACCCAGGTTTTGAGAGAGCCTAAGAGATTATGAATATTGAGAGTACTTCAAATGTAATTTCCTTCTCATAAAAATCTTTGGTGTCTGTTCTGAGTACCGATATAATATGTGGAGGCTGCACGCTTGTTCCTTTAATTCAAAGCAATTAATTTCTATCAGGATATACTCCTACTCTCTGGAGAAGTCTTATAAATTGGGGAGGAGGGGGTGGTGGTGGTTCAGGAAATTTTACATTCTTAAATCAGAATGAAAACAGTCATGAGACTCTCATGGGTCCATAATGGACTGTAAAAAAGTCTACTGCAATCCTATCTGCTGTCACTGAATAATCTACTCTGTGCAAAAAAAAGATTTTTTTCATATTTAAGGTCTTTTTCTAGATGTTGACATTCCTGTTAAGCCTAAGAAATTCCTACATATCACCCATCTCATCAGTGAAACTACATAAGTGTGAGGAAGACTGGCAATATACACTTGTAATATAAATTTATAGTCAATACTGGAAACAAGAGTTAAAGAGGAGCTAGTGCAGACTAAAATAATTTCACCTGCAACAGGAACTTAATTCCTGTAACGCGTGCCATCCAATTCAACACCTCCTACAATCACTGGCCTGTTGCTTTTTCCAGTTCCCCTCCAGCTTTTTATGCTCAGCATCATCCCGTGGGTCAACTGGGGTCAGCTGTCCCAGCTGTGTCCCCTCCCAGCTTATCACAGAACAAAGCCCACCCTGTCCAAGTCCCCCTGCAGTGAGGAAGGACATCTCCAACCAGATCATGTTGCTCAGAGCCCCAGTCTAACCTGGCTTTGAAAGTTTCCAGGGATGGGGCATCTACCATATCTCTAGGAAACCTGTGCCAGTGCCTCACCACCCTCACTGTAAGAAATTCTTTCCTTCTATCTAGTCTAAATCTCCCCTCCTTCATACTTTAAAATCATTACCTCTTGTATTATTGCAATGGCCCTGCTAAACAGCCCCTTCCCAGCTTTCCTGGAGTTCTTTTCAGTAGTGGAAGCTGCTCTAAGGTCTTGTAGTAGCAATGCCACACATATGGAAATTTAATTGGGACTAAGACAAAGCATGAAGCTGGTACCAAGCATATTACAATAAACATTACTAAACACACCAGGACCCCAAGCTCAAAACACAGGATGACAAGACCAAGCTGGGAAAAACAGCCTGGGAATAAGTGAATTGGAGATATGGCTGAAAACAGTCAGCAGGGTGGGGACAGACAAAACCAAAAACCATCCTCTTTGTCTGAAGGTCAGAAAACAGAGGAACTGTATAAACATCTGGCTGAATGAGAGAAGCCAGTGCTAAGGACTGAATACTAAGAGAAACAGTAGTAGTACTTTCTTAATTTGACCTCTGTGTGCCTTGCTGACTAGAACGAATATGCTTAAAGAAATTTATGAGGTCTATATCTCCTTCATCACCACAAGGGCTCCCTGCAGCCTTCTCTTCTCCAGCCTGAACAACCCCAACTCTCTCAGCCTGTCCTCATATGGGAGGTGCTCCAGCCGTCACATCATCTCCATGGCCTCCTCTGGACTCGCTCCAGCAGCTCCATGTTCTTCCTGTGCTGAGGGCACCAGAACCGGACGCAGGGTGCCAGGTGAGGTCTCACCAGTGCAGAGGGGCAGAATCCCCTCCCTCACCCTTCTGGCCACAGAAATATGGCTTCAGCCCAGGATACAGTTGGCCTTCTGGGCTGTGAGTGCACATTGCTTCTCAGCAGGGCTCCTCTCAACCGTTACATCTCCCAGCCTGTATCGACACTGGAGGTTGCTCAGACCCAAGTGATACACACTGACCCACCCCTCAAGCTTGGCCAAGTCCCTCTGGAGAGCACTCTGTCCTTCCAACGTGCCAACTGCACTGCTCAGTACGGTCTGCAGACTTGCTGAGGGTGCGCTCACTCCTGCTGCCTTCATCGGCGATGGAGAAGTTGAACAGTACTGGTCCCTGTACCCACCCCTCAGGGACATCACCTGGGCACACCCAGCACTTACTGGTGGAGTAGGGTGAGAAGCAGAAAAAGCCTTGGCTCTGAGTAAGCACTGCTCAGCAAAGATGAAAACATCCCTATGTTATCAACACTAAAGAACAAATCCAGAACACAGCCCCAAACAAGCTACTCCTAATTCTATCCCAGCCAAACCAGCACACAGATCCTGAAAACTAGCAGCAAAAACAGATATGAGCAATGTTCCTCTTTCCTACTTTCTGCTTGGTGGTGTTGGTTGCAGATGAAATCCATGTTGGCTACAAATCAGAGCCAGAGTAGAAATAGCCTGAATTCAAGAAACAATCCCACATTTTAGGAAAGAGGTTTGCTTTCTGCCCAGCAGTTATTGTGATATGAGATATTTTGCCACAAAAAGCCCATCCCATGAAATACTGCAAGTATTTCATTTAACAATCAATCAATTTTCATGTTCAGAATTCGTGTCCTTCTTTATACAAAGGCTGGATGCCTTTCTGCCAGTTGGCTCACAGCAAGAAGCAACTGATACTTTCTCTGTTGCTTTTAATAAAAACTAAGTCAATAATATATCTATCCAGCCCTAAGCACTACATTACCAACATGAGCCCTCCAGGAAATTACTGAATTTGTTCAGTTAATGGATACCCCAAAACATTTTAGCCAAGAAGCATTTTCATTATTATGTAGGTTTTATTTAAATAAGATAATTTATTAAAAAAAATCCATAGATTGTACCTGACCGTGCAGCTATTTACATAATATTTAAGTCCTGGACAGAATACACTTTTTAGACATAAAGAAGATAACACTCATATTATGGATATGAGTTAAAATACACAGTCTCACTCCTCCCACTCTCTTTTTCCTGAAAGGGAGATTTCTTCATTAAATAGCCAGTTAATAGAATCTTTTACTCCAAAGAAAGCTGAAAATGCTAAGTCTTGTCTTTCTACTGGACAGGTAACTGCCAGCTAACACAAAGTATGACCAACATTGATAACCACCATTCCTGTACAACTACAACTAAAATCAAGAGGGGAAACAAGTTGAATACACATTCCCAAAGTAGTCTGGCTGCATCTGTCCTACAGGACAGGGTGCAACATAACGCAATTGTCTGCCCAAGTCAGCTTGAGTGTTCCAAGCAGGATGGATGTGTTTGTTCTGTGCTCCTCTCCCTGAGCCCTGATAGGCAGGGTGACCTCCAGGAATTTACACAGCAATGACGTCCAGGATCTGAGTGTTAATTCACTCCACGTTACCTCGGTTTCTCTTAGTGCATATGGAATGGTATCCCACGGACACAGTCGAAGAAGCAAGTTTGCTGCAGACCAGAATGAATTGACTAGTTCGATCCTTTCCACTCTTACAGAACATGTGTCTGATGAACAGTGATACAGTCAGCAAACGCTGCTGAAAACACTCGTGGAGCAAACGACTCATTCACTCCTCATGGAGTGGATACACACAGACTCCCCAGGAAACGCATGTGGCTGTTGCCTCAACAGAGACTGAAGCAATAAGGGCTTGACAGGTGGAGCAGACATAGGTTTAGAAGGAAAATAAAGCCCTCATCAAGCTTTTCAAGCCTTTGTTGCTGCGGGTTTTTAGCTCCACTTTTGTTTACCTCCTGCATTTCAGCCTGTGGCTGAACAAAAGAGCAGCTGCTGAATCTGATAATATTGTTCAGCTTAGGCCGTACTTGGCAAATCAGAACAGTGTTAAAAGGCTTTGCTTTATTAGAGCACAGATTTGCATTGTTTAGTCTGTATTTCACTGCGAGTGTCTGTGGATGCCTATACATCCTTTTGTAATGCACATGCATTTATTGAAATATATACATATTTTACAGCAAAGAATTAATCTACTAAAACCAGAAGAAAGCAATGAGCTCTCCCGGCTAGAATAGAGGTTATGAAGTCAGGATGTGTATATTCAATTCTTGCTCTGCTACTGAGTAGCAGTCATTGGTAGTAGCAGTTATTAAGTAACTTTGTTACTTAATAAATGACAGCATCCAATTAATAAGAAGTCAATATAGAACTGTAGTGTAAAGGCCTCTTCTGTGAAGAACTCTTCTGTGTGGATCTCTACAAAAGAGCCAGGTCTTTTTAGGAATGCCACCGTTCTGAGATAGCAGCTACTTATTAATTGCATTTAAATATGTTACCTGCCCCTTAGATTAGACACAAGGGAGTGTGCATTACACAGGGGACTAAAATCAGTTGGTTTCCACTTCTTGAATCTTCATTTATCTAGTTTTCATTTGTATGAGTCTCCCTTTATAGAGCCAAGAGGCTGCTTGGAATTTCCCCATCCAAACCTATACCCACCACGCCATCGAGTCCCCTAGAGAGTCTGTAAGAGGTCAATCCTGACTGGTCAGATATTTTGAAAGAGCAACTTGAAAAAAGAGAAACCATCACCAAAGGAAAGAATTTCAAGCAGAGCCCTGAGTTTGGATTGGTGCATCATGCAGAAAATGACAGAAGAGACAACCAGAAGGTGCAAGAAGCACATACATATGCGTTAAGAGAATGAATTGATTAAATCTGCTTTATAGTCAATATATATTAAATTCATATTCAATATCTAATTCAATGTTTTACAAACAAGACAGACTTATGGAACACTTTCAAGTGTATTATTAGTAATATTAGCAGAGCTTTATCTTGATTTTTGTTTTTGTCCCTGAGTTCCTGTAGGAAACAGAGCGATCATTCTGGTTGCTTTCTCTATGTTATCTTTGCAGTGCATTAACACTCCTGAATAAGTTACTGCTGTAAAATACACAAAAAGCAACAAAAAACCCCTTAGCAACTGAAAATACCATGTGTTTTCACGGCCTACCTGTCCATTTTTTTGAAGACTGGGAGGTCAACAGAGGAGGTAAACACTGGGATGGTCTCTGGGTGTGCACACAGCTCAGAGTCCCTAAGGCTGCAGGAGGAACCATCAGGTGCAGAAACACCCAGTGTTTCTTGAGCTCCTCCAGTTCTGATCATCTGAAGGCTCCGCAGTGACACTACTACTCAGCAGAACCTGACTGTTAAACAGTAACTTGGTCTGCAGACAAAAATGGGTATTTAACCAAAAATGCAGTTCTAGCAAATAAAAACTCTTGTCAGACTCACAGGGAGAGCTCGCGGCCTGGAGAGCTTTCAGAGTTTGAATTCAAAGGACAGTTACTGAAGAGAAGCACCTTGCAGGTCAGAAAGACAAAGCAGAGGAAATAGCTAAGTGCACCAATAGTAAATTGCCTCAGTGTGCAGTGAAAATGGAGCGTGTAGTCAAAAACCAGAGCAAACCTGTCTCACGTATTTGATAAGGGAGGAAAAAATACCCAAACAACACAGTGCAACTCTTACCTACAGAGGAGCTGGTAAAGAATGTCTGGGTTTACTGTAAAAGTGACAATGATGTGTCCCACTCTGGAGTCCTTGAGCGACTGTGATTAGGAAAACTGGAACAAGAAGTACAAATGAAGCTGTGAGCCTGCTGAATTGCTTTGATGCCTGGGCTTGGGTTCAGTTCTCATCATCACACTGATAAAACAGCTCTGTCATTCTAAGTACCTTAATTTTCCTGTGAATTATAAGACATTTCTGGCATTTAAATGACGTACGCATTTTAAGCTATATTCCCTATGTCAGCCAACAATGATGGCATTTTTAGCTTGGATAAGCCTGAGCATTTTTATTCACTGCCATCCCAAGTATATTCAAATGACTCAGAGGTACAGCATCACTGTCATATTTTAATTTCTGACCCTAATTAATTCATCAATTTCATAACTACTCTTCTCATCTGAAACTTGTTCGTAGCATTTCAACCTCTGCATTATATCTTTAACTTTAAAGTCACAATGAGAATCTCATCTCCCTTTCCTCTTTCATTAAGATGATTTAAATTATCTGGAACTGTTCCCACTCCCACAAATAGCTAGCTTTCACCTTTTTGTAACATACATGAGTTGAGAGAAAGCCAGCTTCCACCGGTACCTAGACTGGAAGAAGGCTAACGCTGAACAAATTAGCAGCATACATTTCGTCTTGAGCTAAATTAATATCACTGTCAGCCCAGGAGCAGCTAAGGGAGCAATGCTTCTCAGTGCAAAAGCACTTACTTTTAAATATTAAAAATACAAAGTGCAGCACGAACACTTTGCTTGACAATGCCCCAGCAAGATTAGCTGAAACTGGTTTAACAAAAGTCAGAACAGCAGAAAAGCCCCACAGCTCAGAGTTCAAGTTAAATGCTGTGGATGCTATGATGCTTCTCCCCTCGCTCCTGCAGTTGTGCAGCCCTCCAAAGCGTAACAAAGGGAGCACACAGCACTTCTTCCTCACTCTAGTGCTGGCGATGCTGTCACTGCTCTTTCACAGAGCACTCTCCTGGCCCGCTGCTTGTATTGGCCTTGCTGATTCTCAGCAAGTGGATCAGAGAGTGTACAAGGAGTCCAGTGGATTGCCAACGTGAGCCAAATAATCCTCCACTTGCCCAAGGCAGAACTTCTGGCACAGAAGATAATTAAACACTGGTTCTTGATTTTTCCTCAATACACTTCAAAAGGAGATTAAAAGAGCAAGCCTTGGAACTAAATCCAAGGCTGTATTATTGCCTTGATAGAAGGTATAAGTGGACAGAAGGGAATTCGAGTATCAGTGGAGGCTGGGATTTTGCATGTTTTGAGAGCAGTAAGAATTTTAAGGCTTGTATCAAACACATTTGTCTGAAATAAGCTGAGCAGGTGATTACACCAGTGCAACTTCACTACAGCATCCAAGTGACTGAACTGCTCCATCAGTATTGCTTGGTTTGCATTTTACCACCAGCAAGACATTTCTAAATTAAGTATCTCCCTGATGAGCACTTCCTTTGTGAGGTAAAAAGATCTCTCTTTTTGACATTTCCATTTTGATAGCATTCCACAGATCAGAAAAACATTCAATTTTATGTTACAAACGTCACATCAGTAACTGTCTGTTTCTTATCAGGCTCAAAGAAAATCCGAATTTTAAAATTACAAGAGGTTAGTTGCCAATTCAGTTCTTTAACTGGCTCAGATTCACTCTTAGATAGTATGCAAAAACATGTCAATATTTCTGTCATATGGGTAACATTACATAAAATTTTATGCCAAGTACATCAAATAGATGATAAAATAGTTATACACGAGGATTAAACTATTAGCTAGGGACAGAAGAGTTCAGAAACAGTACATAACATGTCTACAATACCTAAGCACTGTAGGTTAGTCCCATATTTGCAGGCTTGAAGTTTTGGGGTTTTTGTTTGTTTGATTTGGTTTTGCAAATTGCATCAAGAAGGAAGAAAAATAAGAATCATAGAATTATAGAA
>WAAB01025334.1:2174-13904 GCA_013389865.1 Piaya cayana
GGGAACACTCAATGCCTTCATCCAGGTCATTGATGAAGACATTGAACAGGGCTGGACCCAGCATTGAGCCCTGGGGAACCCCACTTGTCACTGGCCTCCAGCTGGATTTAACACCATTTACCACCACTCCTGGGGCCTGGTCATTCAACCATTTTTCCACCCAGGAGAGTGTGCACCTGTCCAGGCCAGAGGCTGACAATTTCTGAAGCAGAACGCTATGAGAAACTGTGTCAAAGGTTTTACTAAAGTCCAAGAAGAGTACATCCACAACCTTTCCCTTATCCAAGAGTCTAGTCACTTGGTCATAGAAGGCAATCAGGTTAGTGTTGTTATTGTACAGTCAGTTGGATGCTTGACCCTTTGGAAAAAGATGGTTGTTGTCTACCATAATGATGATTACAATTCTTTAAGTACAAGGCAAAACTTTCTGAACACAGGAGTGCACCAGAAACTAGGGAGGACTGATAAATCTAGACTTTATTAGCAGTTTTATTTGAGATCATCGCCTTGTTGCTGGGGCTAGGGGTTGATGAGTGGCCAGCCAAGGGGGTGCAAAGCATGATCCACTGCAACTGTGCAGTACTCAGGCTACAAGAGAGGAGACAGGCTGGGCAGTGGCAGGGGCCCTACAACATGATTCAGGGTCCTGCGCTTGGGCCCCACTTGTGGTATCCTGGGTTAGACTAGTCTGGCCATCAGGTCCTGCTGTGTTGTGAAACAGAGGCAGAGATCCAACTGATCAGTGAGCAAGTGCATGTTTATTCAGCTTTGCTGCTTTACTATGTACCCCATTCTGTTACATCCCTCTGTCCCCACGAGGGTGATTACAGTGTATTATTGGTTAAAGGTAGCTGTCCATAAAGCTACTGCTAACATATTATTGGCTACACTACCACGTGTGCTAAGAAATCAGGTTATGCTAAAGTTAGCGATGTTGACAGTTCAGTTCCGTTGTTTTCCTTTTAACTGCAAGTCGTTCCCACCGAACTAGCTACTGTTTATCTTTTCGGCTCTCTGCTTCAAGGTCATGCCAGCTGCTCAGGACCAAGCAGTCTCACGGCATCCAGGCTGCCTTCTCTATAAAATCTTCCCACATTGCTGGGACATGTGGAAGCCACAATTTGGGCCCCTTCTCACTGCTGAAGCCTGAAGTCCAGCCATGCCAGACCAGCAACATTGAGCAGCTTTGTACCTGTGAGGTATTTCAGTATTGTGCACTTATTTGTTGTGCACTTGAGCCATGTTGTTTTCTCAGTATTTTCTCTAGCTTGGCTTCCACTTGGCTTTAAATGCCGTTTTACTGTTTAGAATCACACAGAATCACACAGAATCACTGGGTTGGAAGAGACCCATCGGATCATCGAGTCCAACCATTCCCACCAAACACTAAACCATGTCCCTCAGGACCTCGTCTACCCATGCCTTAAACACCTCCAGGGAAGGCAAATCAACCACCTCCCTGGGTAGCATATTCCAATGCCTAATGACCCTTTCCGTAAAAAACTTCCTCCTAGCCTAAATCTCCCCTGGTGGAGCTTGAGGCCATTCCCCCTCGTCCTGTCCCCTGTCGCTTGGGAGAAGAGGGCAGCTCCCTCCTCTCCACAACCTCCCTTCAGGTATTTGTAGAGAGCAATGAGGTCTCCATACATGCCCCTTTCTAAAGAGTAATTAGGCTAGGTGACAGGAAACAATAAAGGGAAAGCAAACCTTAGTAAATAAATGAAATACCACCAATAAAACAATAAAGATTTCATCGCTGCTCAGTGACATCTCCCAACAACTAAACCAAAAAAACCCAGTCCAGAATCTAGACCAATGGCATGCACAAGGTGATATGTTAAATGATGGCCCAGATTTTAGAGGCAGATGGAGCTTATTCCTGCCTGCATCTCTGAGACAGTACCACAGTGCTGCTGGGCTGGTTTTGAGATGATGTTTGCTGGAAGATTCCAAAGGCAGTTTGTCTCCCCATATTTTTGCTGGAAACACATTAAACGCAATGTATTTGTGCACAGGCCTGTGCCAGACATTATGGTAGCATGATAAGTATTAATTTCCATAGACAGCAGGGACTGCTTCTAACTAATAAGAAAATCTAGAAGAAACAGAGGTTACAAAAGAATTTTAAAGGTACTTTCCAAAATTAACTTTTAGTACAAAGTTAGAGCCTTTATCTATCTTCACACATTTGGGAACACTACTTCGGACAGATATGTTAAAAAATCTTGCTCTAAGTTTCAAAATTCTGGTTATAGTAATGGTATTATAACTTGCATAGAGGTATTTTTTTCTTGCAGTAAAAGTACTTAGAAGCCCATATTTTTTAAGTTTTTACTTTTTTTTCCATAGCAGAGAAAGTTTTCTTTAGATGCAAGATATATTTATCTCAGTTCTCAAGATACGTTTATGTCAGTTCTGGTGATCAGAAATGCAAAATCTTCAAAGTGAAACACAAGCAAAGTTCTTTTGAAAAGTGCCCAGGCAAGGAAACCTTATTTTCTTCTTTATTCTTAACATTTTATCAGTTAGCTGTGTCAGGAAGGTCAAGGAGTTTTTATTCAATGTGTTTAAAACAAATAATGGTATGGTTATAGCTGGGTAAAGAAGTCCACAAACATACTTATATATAGTTAACATGTATTTGGAAATTAGAGCTGAGAAGTCTCACAGTGCCTGCAAAAGAGCAAAGATTTTTTTGGCAGATCTTGCTGCAGTAATGCTGTATTTTTTCACAAGAAAAGTCATGGTTCTGCAACAAAAAAAGATTTTACAGCAAATCAAATGTTTGCTCCCTTGTAAAAACTGGTACTCAGATACGCAAAATAATCATAGTTAAGGAAGGAAATATGTCATGTTTCATTGTTAACTCATAAAAATATGAATTCTTTCCTCTACTCATCCTGGTAATAAAGATTGAAGGACTCTTTCAGGAAGAACTTCAATTTTAGTGTACAATTTTCCTCCCACATGTGTAAGTCTTCTCTCTGCACATTATAACATCCTTGGGGCAATGCTTTTATCTTATTGTTTTAAAATAAGTTACAGTGTAAAGGAACGTGTCCTAGTCACTGTGGACTAACCCACAGAAAACTGGATTTGCTCATCCTATTGCAAAGTGCAGGTTGTTCCTTCATATGTCAGGGGGAGTACATATGTCCCATGTGATATTTAATTCAGCTTTAAATTTTATCAAGTACCCCAACACTTTCACATAAATGCGCTGAATTACCTCATCTCATGTTTCTGAGCTAATGCCTCTTTTTCAAGATAGTTCTCACTGGAGTGCATTGCCTCACCTTTGTGTTGTTGTCCCTTCCATGGCTGACTTCCCAGTGGAAGGATGGCTTCATCTTGATTCTTGTAGTAAATGACCACATTAATTTTGAAGGAGTATAAAAGAAATGGATGTGTGTAAAATTGTTTCACAAATTTGCGGAAGATGTGCATCTAAGATGACTCAGATTGGCTTTTTCTTTCTTTCTTTTTGGCTTTTTCTATTTTTTTTTTTGCAGATAGAAAAACTACGATGAGTTTTCTGGAAGAATAATAAAATATTTGTTGAACTGCTGTCCCACGAGGGTATATTGGACAACAGGTATCTCTGAAGGTCTCTAAGCACACCACCAGCTTGGTTTCCGTGACTCATCAATGTGTATTAGAGGCACACCGTCAAAGATCACTACCTATTTTCCTTGCTTCAATTTTTCTGCAGAAAAAGCTGCATTTCCTGTTAGAGATGTGACCTTTTAGTGCAGTGAAGCATTTAAGGAAAGAAAAATATAAGTAGTGATGATGCTGGAGTATTCATATAGGACTACCTTGTCCTGCTTGGTGGATTTGATGTGTCTAAGGTACTGAATATTACTTTTTGGGTAAGCATAAGTTCTGGCTTGAATGGAAGTAGCTTTTCCAGGTTTGCCTCAGGCAGGATATTAATAAATCGGACAGGTTACTGAATACCTAAAGAAACCTGGGACCATTCAGTTTCTATATTCTAATTTATTTTTGAATCTTCTCTCCAACTGTAATAAGCCTGAAGTAGTCTCTATGGCTTTTACAGTCTAATGTAGAAATCTGTTGTGAACATGTCTTGTCTTCAGATAGACTATACAACCTTATAAAACCACTTTTCTTAAAAAATCCTTAGAAAATTTTTGTTTGTTAGATGTGTTAGATGTGGTTTTGTTATTTAATATTAAATGACTTCATTTTCCAGAGATTTGACAATTATTTCTAATTTCCTGAAAGTTTATATAGCAGAAGATTTAATATTTCCAGGTACACACTGAAGATAAACAGCCAGTTTTGTTGTGATTAATGAGCATTTATCATTTGCCTTTCACGTCAGATGTTCACATACTGATAGATATGAAAATTTCAGCTCGAGTACTGATATCTTTTCAACATTGGGAAAAATATTATATCTAACAAGTGCAATTCAACATGCAGGATAGCAGGTTTGTGGCCCTAGCATGTAGTCAAGTAAACTGAGGACAAAGTGAAAAATAAAAGTATGAATGTTTTTCACACATATGGGCTATGGAAGTGTTAGCTATGGCTATTTAGAAAGAATAGAATAGAGGAAAAGTACACAATAGCAGAGAGCTTAACTGCAGTGGGAGATAGCTATTCCACCTCTCCACCTGCATAAAAGGCCCTAATAACATGTTGAGATGCCACAAGGTATGCCTCTGATGACCTCAAACTAGAATTTTCAAAACTTATATATGTAAAAGTAAAGAAGCAGTTTTAGATTAATTCATTTTATGGGGTTTCCATTCTTCACTGATGGCATTTCTATTTTTCATCCAAAGTTATAACAGAAAACCTAGCAGGCTGGAAGAAGCAACCATGAGCTAATTCATCTTGCAGGATTACACACTTCAATTTAGAATAAATGCATCAAGTAAGTTAAAACAAGGACTTTTTAGCTGAAATATTTTTTATTACTGATCAGAAAATTTTCCTTTGTGGAAATGGAAATTTTGGATACTTCATCAGCAAGGGTTTGGTTTTTGTTTTTTGTTTGGTTTATTTTATTTTTTTCCAGTTGGCTGTGAGAGGCTGAAGTTCTTTCTGTGCTCTGAATAAATTATATCAGAAAACTGAAATAAGAAGTGCTGGATAACCAGATGATTTGGTACTTGTGAACAAACAGACCCAGTTACTTTTTGAAGCAAAAATTTTCACTCTGGTTAATAAATGGATCAACAACTTCTCTTTGTTTTCAGTTGCCAAGTCTTGTTAAAGAAATTAATTCCTCCTCACTACCCCCTGCTTCCTGATACTGAGCTTTTTCATAAACTTGTCATAGTTATCCTAGATAAAATATATGAAATAATAGGAGATACGAGTGTTGCCTTGTTAGATATGAAATTGTTTTTCACTTAGCATGATAAACTTGAAAGATATCATTCAGATATTGTTTTAGTGGATTTATGACCTGTAGCGGGTCTAGCTTATCTTCCTGGTAACTAAGGTCGTAACTAAGGAAGTATTCCATCTCATTTCTTTACGTAAGCAGAGATATAAAAAGGGAGCTCAGAAATCAGGAGGGGTGGCGTGGAGGTATCTCTGCCGCTGCACTGCCATTCGAGTGGGCCTAAACACAGATCTGCTGGATGAGGGGAAGTGACAACTTGTTTTACTCTTCTTTTGTCCCATATATATATATATATATGTATATATTTATATATAAACTGCTTTAGTCTTGCTAGAATTTGGGCTTGTGGTTTTTCTTTCTTTCTTCTTCCCCTCTCCTTCTTTCCTTTCCCCCCCCCTCCCCGTGGTCGGGAGGGGTCCTGGGGCCTCTGTCCCGGGCCCTTTTTGAAATTGGTGTAGGACCAATTTCAGCTGATCACATGAGCGCTGAAGACAAACTTTTTCTCTCAGTCACCCTGCTTAGGATGTCTCTGGTGTTCCAGCGCCAAGAATTTGGGAGGACATGAAATGCAGCTCATTACCTAGCTTTTTATTTACCTCATGTACCAAAGATAAGTTAATGTAACCCCAAACTGAGTTAATATGTATTTATTCTTCCTGTGAATGCTGACATTACTTTTCCTTCATATGTAATATTAATTACAATGGCTGACAGTACTTAATAGAAGTGTATGGGACTGCAAGTGTGAAAACTGTTTAGGCAAAAGTATCTGTTGATTCATACAGATTGTAGGGGGATCCACAAATTGAGCAGAAGGATAGGGACAAATAGATTCTTACAGTTTAGTGCAAATGTCCTAGATAATCCTTTGCTTCCTAAGGTGAAATTTTTATCCTTTATAAGGGCAAATCTCTTACTCAAACTTTCACACAAGATTTGTTTGAGGTAACAGGCAATTAACATTAGTATCTGAGGAAAAGTTAGAAAATGCTTTTCTTGCGCAGCTGTATGGTAAGAGTTGCGAGTGCTCCTCTCTTTCAAGCTTTAAGACTATATTAATTAATTGTAAAATGGGCACGTTCCATGATAAGAAACTGATTGCAAGCAGAAACCTTAAACTAATATAAAGTGCACACATCAGATTTTACCTGCTAATATATATTATATTTTTCAAAGTAAACACAGTTTTTTGTGTCATAAGGAGGCTTGCAGGAATGCACTTACTCTTCCCAAATAAAAAAACATTTTCTAAAAGTGTTTATCGTGTATTGCACTTGTTAAATATATGTAGTGGGGTAGGAAATATGCCAGGGAAGCTAATGACTTAAGACAGCAAGGCAGATAATAAGTCAAGGTGAAAATACTATTTCATCTGACATCTACAGAAATAGCAGACCCTTCACTGTCTTATTTTCACTGGGTTAATTTGTCAGTATAAAGGTTTATCTTGCATATTCACCTTTAAACATGTACTTTAAACACAGAAACCTTCCATATTAATCAATATTGTAAATGGAAACAGGATATCAATGTTTCCTGATTCCATTTTTACCCTACGCTTTAAAATTGCAAACAACAGTAGGGTTTTATTTGCACCTTTATCAAGATCCATGTATTATTATAGTTCCCACCTACCCAGCTAGAAAGTGTCAGGGGACTAACTCAGTTCAAGATTGAAAAAATTTCTCTCCTTGCTGCTGAAGGAGGGCATTTTCCAAAAGACCTGTTTGCAAGACACCTCTTCCTTCCTGCAAACTTTGTGGAAATATGATGTGGCTCAGCATAGATAGCAAAGCTGCCTTTTTCACCACCATTTATAGTACTTACCAGAGAATCTGTCCTCCATGCATTTGTGGTGTTAAGTTATTGAAGCAAATTAAAAAGACAGGTGCATTTGTTTTTTAATCCCATAGGCACTGAACAATAAAGATGAACTGATGCAGCTTTGCTGTATTCTATCAAATAACAGTTTTTCCTTTTTTTTCTCTTTATAACTGTGTTGGTTTGCTTTCTTAAACAGTTACTTTAAATAAATATCAGAAACAAAGTGGATCAACAGAATGCCAATTACTATTTTAGTAACCTTTTCCAACTATCTCAACCTTAGATCCTTGTCTAGATATTTCCTACAAAATTTTATTAGTTATCCATTTCTGAACATGTTACTGTTTTTCTGGTCTATGTAGATCAGTCATGAAGCTCATTACCTGAGGTGAAATGAAATCTTAGTTAACAATAAAATTACAAGATCATTCACAATTTCAGATTCCAAGTAAAACTGAAGTCTTTGAGAAAACATTTTTACATGTTGGTGAAAGCCACAGTGATGGCACTTTGTTTGCAGTTAAAATAAGCTCAAAACTCTAGCATATATCAAAACAGTTCTGCAGCCAGTCTCTATGTCTCGCAACTCCCACTGTAGATTTTGTATATCTGGAGGTTTAAAAAAATGATTAGTGACTATGGTAGAGATAAGGATCATAATTTCAAAGGACAGCAGACATATCTGGGATCCAGGATCACAAATCCTCTGAATGACACCAATATTAAGACAACACCCATAAGAAATTGAGTGCTTTGACATTCTTCAACTGAACATTTAAAAAACTCTTTTTGCATAAACAATCTTATAACATATTAATTTATAAAATGTTTAAACTGCAAATTGCCTTTTGCACTAGGATTTTTACAATGTAGAGATCTTGTGGAACATACTGCAAGCAGTGCTTGCAAGTTATTGTAGGTGGGAATTCGTAACAAATACAAATAGATAAGGAAGCAATTATAACAAGCAATGGTTAGTTTGTGGTGGACATCTTGGATGTGATATTAGAGTAACATGGCTGGCAGTGCTGAAATAATTAGTGTGAATTTCCCATGACAAATGCTACAGAAGGAGTACTTTGTTAATTTACAGGAGAACACCCAGGAAAAAAATTGTGCTCAGTACAAGTTCACTTAGGGTGGCTATCTCCTGAGAAAAAGAATGAAAAGCATACAATACTGTGGTTGCATTTAAAATTATTTGAAAAACTGAGACAAAAGTGGAAAAAATAGTTAGGTAGACCACCTGAATTAGAACTTCACAGAGTATTCAAACTTTGCAGAGATTTTGAGACAGGATTTGCCCAGTCACATTGTTATTGAGCACTGTACATTCCTGGATGGGTCTCAGCCCGACCCTGGGATGGACTTGTGAAAAAGAAAAATGATTGAAAACATAGTGCACATCAGAGAGAAAAAAAAATTGTAAGAAAATCTATGGCATTTGAAGAACAGGCAATATTTGGGACCATTTTATTAGAACTTGAAACACAGTTTGTATTGTGGATATTAAGAGCAGACACCACAATAGTTTCAGATTGTAAGATCTATGTGTCTATAAGGTGAGTGTTGCTCAATGTTTGTAGGTGACTGAGAGCATTAAAAAACTGTATGAAGGATTTTTATACTGAAGATAAGTCGTGCATTAAGCCTGGGTTAGATTAATTACATCCATGGAAAATTTAACTATACTCTTTTTAAATAATCATTACTTGAATTCTTTTGTGCTATTGTTAATGCCCTGATGTCACTCAGCAGATTTCAGTAGAATGAATTTTCAGCTATGCAACTGTAGTGGCACAGTGATATTTTTCACAAGTAGTGCTGCTTAATTTGTGCAGAGATATAAGTCCAAAACCTGGCTAGAAACTCTGTGGTCATTATGGTGTTGCTGCCCTCCCCAAAATTTATGACAGGCAGACAAATGCCAGTTTATCATTTAAGATGGTATTAGTCTCACCTGAGACAGACAGAAAACCAGGGCTTCTCACCAGAGGAAATCATCTCACCTCCCCTTACAGCCCATGAAGTAAGTCAAACCCTCTATGACAGTAGTTCATCTTTTCTATTTTAGAAACCAAATCTAAAATTGGGTAAATTTTCTGCTGAAATGGGATCTTTTTCTTTGTTGTCTAGAGTCTAGATAATGAATGGAGTAGATATGAATGGAGTTTTAGATGATAAGTAGTGCAAAAGATCTTACCATGGACAGTCACAGGCTCTTATTTAACATTAGAGGTAGGTCTAACCTGAGCACTGGGAAGATTAAGGGGAGTTTAAGAATCAGCAGTGGTCATTGGTTGCCTCTCTGTTTTCTTTTGTTAAATGAATCTCAGTAGAAGGCAGAATTATCTATGTTTGTGATAAAGTTACTATGCTATATTATCTACTAACTTAGTGAATAGACTGAGCAAACAATTCCTTGTCACCAGGCGGCACATATCTTTAGTTCAATAGATGAGTTAAGGTAGTTGACCAACTTGCAGTTAAAATAATCCTCAAAACAGTGCATATATCAAAACATTTCCACTACTATTTTTGATATATTTACTCTGCTCTGTGTTATGTAAGAATCATTTACATTGTACCTTTTGTCTAAATTACTTTAATGGGACCCAAGTCCAGAATGCTTGTTCAGTACTACATGAGAGATGCATTAAAACTCCAGAGGAAAATATAGGCTATTTAAGATTCCAGTGGAAAGAAGTGTATTTTATGTTCTGTGCAGAAATAATATGTTGTCTTGCAATTATGGTGTATAGCCTATTATGTCTGTAAAGGGCAGAAATAATTTCATACCATACAGCTGAAATTCATGTAGCTTTGCTTTGGAACAGATCTCATAGACTTTTTAAAAATTATTGATTTCACCAACTATATTTGTTTTAAAATCATCAAGCCACTTATGAATTTTTCTCTCCAGTTATGTGAATCATATTCCTGTGTAGACTGCAGTGGTCTCTGTCCACTGCCAGGTCTGTCTTCAGGCCTTCTTGCTTTCCTTTTGCTTATTTTGCCTCACTTTTCCTTTCTACTGAGTTAATTTCACATCCCACCATCCTGAAGCAATTACTGAGTTGGACTAACTGGACCAAGGGCACTGAGAGAAGGGTAGGAAGCACATATATGTTAAAAGAATTTTAATGGGACTAGGGAAAGTTTGAGAATTGAAGCAAAGGAAATATGTTCTCTTAGTCAAGAAAATGAAATCTTGAAACTAGTAATGGGTTTCTGAACTGTTTTTTCTTACTTTACCATTGTACCAAGACTGTGCTTATGAGCTGAAGATCATAACCTTTGGTGCTTTGCCACATATCCTTTTTAACTACAAAACTGCTTTAAAAATAGATGCTTCATAAGACAGTCATAGCTTTGACCTTAAATGTTGGTGTGGTGTTTCATTGTCTGAAATGTTTTAAATTATTTAACTTAGTTGTGTAGGCAATGTTAGGGGGAACTACTATCAAAGGCCATGGGGGATCTTTCCATTTATTTTCTCTCAGGAAGAGTGCACCTGGGAAATTCTCTTCTTTCTCAGTTCTGAGAGAACATGAAAGAGGTGAAGGCAGAGGAAGAGAGGTCCATTGTACTACTTGGTTTTAAGTAAGCACTAGTTTTGTTTTATTCAATAGGATAAGTAAAGCATAGCAGTTACAGTGTTATCTCTCTTGTAAGGGTTGGTGTATGATCACATAGTCTGAAATGCAAAATAGACTGATTTAGTATTTCTACTGTACAGGGAATATGCAAAAAACAAACTTTTCAGTAGTCATAAGAAACAGAAGTACAACAGGATACATTTTAAAAATTGCTTACTTAAAAGCTGGTCAACATGTAATATACCTCTTGTCCACTGGATTCTGCTCTATACTTTTCTAATGTCATGAAAAATAAATTCCATGAGGTGTCTGTTGTCATGCTTTCCTGTATCATACTTTTCTACCTCTGTCCTTGCATTTCTTTTTTATCCTTAGAGAAGTACTAGTTTCTAATGCTATATATTACTATAACTACAACTGACATTTGGTTTATGTGAAATCTCTGTCAGAGTTGTGAAGCAGCAATTATTTCTGTACTAAAAAACTGTTCCTCATTAAAAAGAAAAAGCCTGTTAACTATCAACCTATGTCCAACTTCTTTCTGCAAAAGTACTTTGCAAAGGTCATGGTTGAGCATGTGTAATGTTATCTTTGTAAAATCTACCTGTATGAAAAAAATTTACTCATTTCTTAGGCTGTGTCAGGACATTCAGATTATTTTGTCTGATGCTTGAGTTGGATCAAGTGGGGGTAATATAAATGACAGGTTTTGATTGACCATCCAAATTTCTGTTCCTTTTCAGTTTGTTAATATCACACTTAATGCTTTGCCATGTTGAAAAATACTTTCAGCTTCTTTTAGGATAGTATAGCAAAGGCTGAAATAAGAGAATTTTCCGTATAAGTCTACTGTAATAGTTTGGGTGCGACCCTCCCAAAAACCTCACAGTCTTTCCTCCCGCACCCCCTGTATGAACCCAAGGG
>WAAB01025335.1:0-11331 GCA_013389865.1 Piaya cayana
TATTTACAGGTAGATTGTTGAAATTCTTTTAGTGCCTGGTGGCACATAGAGAGACGTACCAATACCTTCAAGGATCTATTTGTTTACTGTTAAATATCCAGCCCTCTTGCCTGTATGTTAGTCTATAATCCTTTTGCGACCAAATCAATCTCTAAATATCTTTAGTGATCTCTATACATTGCCTTGCATCTGCTTTGCTATATTGCAAAACAATACATTCAGTTTTCTGTTAAAAACTTTATTTTAAGAAGATACTTCCTTCTTCCTAATTGGAAAACATATAAGGCTATCTATCTTTGTAAGTACTTCTATGAACTGAAATGCATAAGTTCTGTATGCAGGAAAAAAAAAAAGATAGAAATAAAATTTTAAGTAACAAAGTCATTTTGACAAAAGACCCTGGAAAACATGGTGCAACTTCATACTGCAAGACAGTGTATCTTAAGTTGTTAATAAGAAACCAGCAACTAGATGTGCTCTATCACTTAAATATCTTCATTAAAAACATGAGGTTTAGAAAAAAATAATGAAAATAACCCAGCAAGCATTTTAAATTTCACAGAATTCTAGCATTAATAGCAGTATTAGCAAGACAAATATACATCATCTTTGGCTTTATTTTTAAAGACATTACCTTATGCTCAGCCCCTTTGACTCTGTTGTATCACTATTACAGGGAAAACTTTTAATAGAGAAAATCAGTAGTATCTTAACTGTTTGTGAGAATTACCACAACTTCCAGTTCCTCAGCTTCTTAGGATACATATGACAGACAAAAATAGCAGGTATAACTGAAACTGTTTCCTTGAGTCAGCTCCTGTTGAAAGAAAGCATAAGCTCCCTACCTCTAACAAGGTATAATTTAGGACATCAAGCCTCTATTCAAGCTAATAAGTAGATCCATGTCCCTTCAATTATTTATTCCACTGGCAGATAATTCCATTAACCCCCTCCTGTGCAATAATTTGTTCTGCCACATGTTAGAAAAATTATTTTCCAGCTGCTCAGCAATACTGCTACCGTAAATTTTAAGTATTTCCTGGTAGACAGCTGATTCTCAACAGAGAGGTGAACGGTGACAACAGATACACGGAGGGTAATGTAGTAGTAAATAGCATAAGACAAATGTTAAGTTCCTGCAGCATGATGTTTGTGGACTGACAGCAAGAAGACATGCAAAAATACTGATGAATTATTCACTCAGCTCTAGCAATAAATTAAAGCTTTTTTTCTGTGAGGTGAGAGCCAAACACAAAGTGAACATGAACACCTGTTACTTACATAGAAGTTAACTTACTAGGAAGTAGAACATCACAAAGTTGGTTAAGTCCACCCACCATGACATTTGTAGATTTACCATGACAAAATATGTAAAACGGAAAAGAATTATTCGGTTAGCTTAGGTAAATAAGAAACAATTTCATTTTCTACACCCAAGAGGACTGTCTGGTGAGTCAATACGAAGAAACATATTACAACAACAGCCTTTGCTTCTTTATTTTGATTTATAGGAAGCTGCACAGCTTAGAATGCTACACACGTAGTGGAGGTTTAGGAAAACATTTTACACCTACACTAAATGGCATCTCCACAAGAGGTACAAGTTTCTGAATGGGTACCCAGCAACACAAATTTCTTGATCGAGAGTGGTAACAGCAGAAGTGTTCCCAGTGTGCTGGAAAGGAACCACCAGGAAGGCAAGAAAACTCAGGTTTAGTACAGATGTCCCATCCTTGAGTTCAAAAGGGATAAAGATTACTAGAAGGTCATATGCTTACCTAATGTATTACTGAGAAATAAAAACTAAGCAGTAACTACAAAAAAATTAACACCNACACATGATATGCACATGAGTTAATCCTGTTCTATGGTTAGACAATAGAAGAGCATTTTTAATTAGCAGTTTGATCAAAAAAAGAATTACATAGATTGAAAAAATATGGGTTTAAAAAACATAAGGAAACAGAAATCCAGCCACTGGTTTAATGTAGAGAAGAAAAGGCACGGCATACTTTAAGAATGCTAATGCATGTGACAGAAAACTATCAGCCTCATTTCTCAATAAAAAAATTCAAAATTCCAGGCTTACATGGTTTACAAAAAAATACACAATAAGTCACCGCTGAATTCTGAAAGTAATCCCAAACCTAATCCCCAGACCACAGCGAGTCCCTAGGGAATTATTTATGGATGTATTTTTCACTGAAATTGTGTTTTCCATTCTTTCCATTGCATTTAATAGAAATCATGGCTCAGTACCCTTTAAATTTATTATATTTCATAAGCAACGGAAAGAGATGAGTGCAGGCTGAAGCTGCTCCCTCCCTCTTTACAAGCCTATCAGCCCCATGCAAATCTCTTTCCACCCTTAAGATCCAGGGATCTATGGATTCCCGCTGTCTCTGCGAAGTCCTGTCAGTGAGCTGGTCTGCAAGGTGGCTGTGCCCTGGAGGCCCAGAGACCCTGGGACACTGGGAAGTCAGGTCTGGAGTCAGGGTCCCACCAGGGATGCACGAAGTCACTCAAGTAGGAGCAGGGTCACAGCTGAGACGGGCAGCTCCTCTCTGGCCACCCGTTCCCTGTGTGGCACCGAGCACAGGCTGCAAACCACCCACCCAGCCTGACGGCCACTTTAGTCCTTACAAGAGCCTCTGTGAAAATAAAATCCTGGTTGGAATGAAGAAACGAGCATTTGGGAAAATTTTTACAAGTCACTGCAATGTGTGAAGAAAACTGGGAATTCTTATAATGGGAATCATAGAGCCAGTGACCTACTGCAGTATCAGTTGTTCCTCATGCTGAAATGATTCTTAATTAACTTGAAAAAATGTGTAGCAAACAGCATTTTTAAGCTTTTTTTTTGCATCACCTGTTTACTTGCTTATATTAACTGCAGTTAAAGGCATGATTTTTTGCATCATTTTAAAGGAAATCTAGACTGCCATAAGGAAATGTTATATATCCCAGGCTGATTGTATGTAAGTAATAATGAAACCATAGCTGAAGAGAGTTTGGTATAATCGCATCACTGAATTCAACAACAACAAAAAATCATTTTATTCCAGAATTCAGGATGTTCCCAGCCAATGGAAAAAGCAGAGGGAACTACTCTGACAGTAAGGGAAGACACGAAATAGCACTTATGAGCTTATCACCCACAGGGACAGTCAGGAAGGACTGAGCAAGGACACTGGGATGGAAAGCCTGGTTCTGGATACAGAGGGACTCAGACAGCTAAAAATGTGTCTAGGAAAGAACCTCTGGCTAGGTGAAGAGAATGAACAAAAAGATAAGCAAACGTAGGGAGAATTGGCATGTATGAAGTGGTCCATTGGAATGGGACACATCATTTAACTCTTCTTTTCGCAGAAGATATCTGAAATCTACCAGTAAAGCATTCTCTCCTGTCCAGGGTTGGTTGATATGGTGGTAGGAAGCTGTTATCCTCAGCGAGGTACCATGTGGGGCCGTGAAGCAAAGTACTACACTGAATAGCTGCAAAACTGATGCTGAGAGTGAAAAAAACATGATGAAAAACCAATGAAGAAATTTCACTGAGGAAAAAGAGACATAGGAAAGTCTTAAGGCCGCAAAACAGAATTAAAAAAACATAGTTGTCTCATATTTGGTGACTGATTAGTGGATGATACCCAAACCTATCACACATTTGTTTATCCTTTCAGTTCCTGAAGAAACCAGAATGTAAATGTACCATTGTTACAAATGTCTTACATGCAGAACAGCTGAATACTGATTTAAAATGGAAATTAGCACTGCCTTTGCTGCACAATTCATATGTAATGCTAAGTAATTCCTTTATTCAAGTTTTTCTACAGGTGGTCCTTTACCTCCTGGAAAGGGTGCTATCTTCATTAATTCCCTAGCAGAGAGCTTTAAAAATTGATCTTGCTTACAGATACGCTATTGCAGCAGTTAATTAAGTCAATGAAGTTAAGGTACAAAAATGAAAAATACCACGTAATGATACATGAATATACTGAAAATATCAATGTTTGCTTTCTCATTTCAGCTATCCTTTATGACAGAGTATTTTTATCTTCTTTTCTGTGACCTGATTCCCTAGTTATAATTCCCTAGTTACATGGAGAATTTATTTTTCATCCTTCTGTTTTGACAATAAATAAATTAGTGTTCTTAAAGCACTAAAACTTTTCGAATTCTGTACAAAAGCCAGAAAGAAACTAATTCCATCTTAATAGTGTGTATTCACTTGCATATCATAATTTTGAACAAGAAATGGAGCATCGCATGACCACTGTCTGTCTTCTTTTATAGGAAGTAGAGTCCTACACAAATAATGTGATCATTGTTTTGAAGATACTGTAATTTCACATTAATAAAAGTTTGATTAAAAGTGAGCACACAGCACCAATTCAAAAAATTCTCAGCACTGTTCAATTTGAGCTGATATTTTTATATAGTATTTTTTTTCAGTGCTGTCTGTGTCTCAACAATAGGCAGTATTTAGAAGAGTAGCTGGACTAGAACTAGTAGTAAAATAATAAATCAAATAAAAAAAAAGATAAAGCCTATCAGTAGTGCTTAGAAGCTCCGCTTCACGATAAGAATACAAATGAAAAGTTGTAATTTTTTTCTTCTTTTCATTTAAAGAAAGTGAGTTAGAACAAGCCCATACAAAGATGATTGATGGAGTATGGTGGTATTATGAGCAATATTCTGAAAATGTCTCAACAGAGAGCCTATAAATTTGAGTTCACACATCTCTGCCTTTCACAGATCACAGTACCACAGAGCAATGTCTTCTATATGACCTTCCTCTGTCATGTTTGCTTTATGTATTGTCTCTGTCTTAATGCAGACACTTGTACTGGGGTTTTTACAAATCGATAGGGAGGAGCAAAAAAGGGGCCTGGCAAAAGGTTACCCCAAACCTTCAAATGAACCGTCTGGCTAGACTCCAGTCAGTAGTCAAGACATTAAATACGCTTTCAAACTCAGTGGGTCACACTTAGAGGAAGACAATGGAAGAGCACTTATTAATGCTGGAGAGAAAGCCAGGCTGATATTTTTGTCTTCCCTTAGATCCACATACCATAGAGACACTTTGGGCCAGTTGCTAGAGCTTAGAAGGTTAGAAAAAAACCTCAGATGTCCTAGCTCACAATTTATCTGACTTGGCAAGTCAGCTGAAGGTCAAAAGAGTCTTTTGGGAAAAAGAGCTTGGTAGCCAGGAAAAGCTTCAAAAATATATTAAATTTTTATTGGTTTTGACCATGGAGTCTATAACACTAAGACGCTATAACACTATTTGAATAGTCTTGCTTCTAAGACTAGTGACAGAGAAATACAAAGGAGAAAAGTTATTTCCATGTGAACAAAAACAGGAACATCCAAGGAAAGTGATTGTGCCTAGCCCAAATCAAGGATTCCTTGAAAAGTAATGGAGATAACCAGATGATAAAGAACAAATAGAAAATAAATGGCTACAAAACCAAATATACTGTTTTGGTGATCTTGTTTTTCTAAAAACATGCAGTTTTCTGAGAGATGCTGTATTAGCCCTTTAACTGTCGTAAGCAGCAGTTGAAACTACTGACAATTCTGCTCAATTATACTCCAATAACTAAAGATCTACACAGATAAATACACAGCTCTCATCACTGTGACATGTGAGCACACAGAGGTCCAAGCCCATTCCATGCATTCATCAATGCATCGGTTTCCACCAAAACCCATGATCTCTGTTAGCATTTATACACGATTTTAGGCTTTTCATATTCCATATATCATCTCTTTCCTAAGCCACAGATAGCTACAGTCCTGCTGAATATTTTATGATCATCAAATAGGCAACTACAAAATGAATTTGAAGTTATTGTGCTGGTAGTAATATAAGGAAACCTCCTTGAGAAGTTTTTAGCAATTATTTCAAATTCTTTCCTGTATCTAGTCAGATTTGGTTGTCATTAAATTTCTTCTTTCTTACTTCTAGAATGAAATATATTTGAAAGGTATTTCCAACTAAACAGAAATTTAAAGTGACGATGGTGGTTCTATGTACATTCCCAAGACAGAAAGAGTGACTTTAATGAAATGTGAAACATCATGAATTAGAGGTAGTAAAATATTTAAACGTAGTTGTAGTTGTTCTGTAACTATGACACCCCATCCATGCCAGAAGTATACAAGAAAATTAATCGGTGCTTTTTCATCTTCTTCTTCTTTTTTCTTTTCTTTAATACATCTTTTAAACACAGTGAATCTTTCACTAGACACGTTCTGCTCATTTCACAATGGAGAAATTTTAGAGCATTGCATTTATACCACTGCATCCAAAATCTCCTTAAGCCAGTGTCTGGTAAATGGAAGTAATAGCATAGAATGACACAGAATTCTTAAGATGTCATTATTCAGCATTTCTGAAATGACTTTCTGCTTCATCATACCTAAACTGAGAGTAAGGTTTTAGAGTTTTTAGACAGCCTTTTGACAGCAGTAGTTAGGGATGAAATCTGATTAATTATACTATAAAGCTTGCGACATTTACAAATAGGATGATATAATTTAATTCCTAATAATACAGGGGCCTGGTCTCCTTACCAAGATACCTGCTATTTCTAGTGGTAAGAGTTAGTGTGATTAATTCCACAGAATTAACCTGGAGAATAGACTTTATATAATTTGCAAAGTATGATTAGCCAAGCTAATTTTTACTGAAATCATTCTATACTTTTGCTCATGAATGGCCCATGTTCTTACTTTAATTTGAATGCAAACAATCGTAACAGATTTCACAGCACCTATTTTTAATCTTCTCTCCCCTTCCTCAATGAATATGACTTTTATATTTCTTCTCTGACTGCATAGTGAACTCATTTATATCCTGTTTCAGCTTCCTATCTGATTAGTTCTTTTCCCTACAGATTTAGTTTTGCTGAACCATGATGGTACCACACAGACAGCAGAATAAAATATAAAATTCATACATAATCATGCAGGCAGAGACGGAATACCTGCAACTCCTATTCACTTCAAAGAAGCTGCCATTGTTTAATATCTTTAGAAGTTGCACCATTGTTTATACTCAGCAGAATACATTATCCTAGCATATAGCACTGAATAATTATCAGCAGATGAATGCACGCTGTAAAATAAATACCAGAACTGGCACAGAAATACTGTCTTTGCACTCACTCTTGTATCCAGAACAATCATGTAATCTTTTTTTTTGTGGGGGGAAGCCTGAAAAAAGCCATTGAATGAAAACCTTCCCATATCTTTAGGTTTAACAAGAGTACCACTGAAAGAACATGCACAAAGCTGGGGACAAAGCTCTGAGAAAAAGCATATTGAATTTCCATCAAGAATCCCAAAGATTTTACTACTATCAGCAGACCCAGATAAAACTCTATACATAAGCACTTCTCTGTCTTGCAAGAGTGTATAATAGAAAAAGGAGCAGCAAATTTTGTTATCATCGTCACTTCTATTCAGATAGGCATATAGTGATACTGTTCCCTCACATGAGGCACTTTGTGCAATTTATAGGGCCATTTGGAAATGTGAGCAAGCTGGCGTTTATTACCAGCTGCATTTTCTGTAGCAGATATGGTGCAAATAATTTCCATCTAGAATTAGAACGGAGTGGTGGCAGTATCCCACTGCCAATAAACACATAGTCTAGTAGCTCGGGAACAAAATTTAGGCTAGAAGAGACCTATCTTGCTGATAACTTTAGTCACAGAATTAGAATCTCCTACGTTATCTAGTGATCTTTGTACAAGTTGATTCCTCAGCTACAGTTAGGACACTTCACTTTTGCACATACTGCTCCTATGCTCTATGTTAGTTCTCAAGGAAAATTAACTCAATTTATTAAGGCATTGTGTAAAGTAATATCTAGCAATATCTCTCTATAGGAATTGGTTTTTGCTGGCAGTCTTAAATTAGCATTGATATTGGCAGGACTTAGTTAATATAGCCCAGAAGTTTAAAATAAACAATCAGAGCAGCAGACCTCATGGATGAAACTAGCTTGAGGTACCAGGTTCACTGAGCTTGAGTCTGAACCTTTG
This sequence comes from Piaya cayana, assembly GCA_013389865.1. Classification (NCBI taxonomy): domain Eukaryota; kingdom Metazoa; phylum Chordata; class Aves; order Cuculiformes; family Coccyzidae; genus Piaya; species Piaya cayana. The sequence continues at coordinate 8,058 of WAAB01025335.1, forward strand.
GACAGTTACAGAAGCCCATACGTAAAACTGATCTAGCTAATTGTAAATCTTGGGCTAGTTTAAATCCTGAGATGCCCCTCTTCCTTACCAAATGGACACCTATTCCTCTCTGCTCTTTACTTTTTAATTATTTAATGGTGAAACTAGAAACCATCGTGTGAAAATTTGACTACATGAATGGAAGGATTCTTCAGAAGGATCAGAGGAATGTTACAGCTGAAGTTGCTTGGAGCAGTAAGAAGCACCTGGAAGTGGCTTACAGTTGTGCCAGTTCCCACGTTGCCATTTAAGGATAAGATGGCACTAAAAGTAGGTCACAAGTGTACCACTTCGCTTTGTGAGAATTGAGCCCTAAACAATTAAAGTGGAGCTGCTGGAATAACTAGTGTGTGAAGAAGAAATGAAAAAGGTTAAATATTTGATGGAGTGGTGTCCAAGCATCCCATTAGTATTATGCCCCTGCTTCATGGCTTTTCTGAGAAAACTTGTAAGCTCAGCAGCAGCACTTCAGTAACATCATCTGAATACATAAAAGTATTGTAGTGAAATTTGTGACCAGCAAATCTGCATGAAACTGAGAGCAGGAGATAAGCGAAAGAGAACTTTTGAACATCTACAATTTGACCATTCAAAAATGAGGTATTTCTTCAGTTTGCATAATTCAGGGTAAAAACCTAAACCTCAGGTTCCCTCAGCTTCTTGATCAGACTCCAATATACTTAATAAATGCGTTACCAACAACTGCTAACTTTTACAATCTGAAAACCCACACTTTAGTGATGTCACTTAAGTGTAAGAGTTGTTGCTGTTGAATTTTAGCCAAAGACAGTTTGGAAGCAGGACAGGTGTCTCAGTCCTGCACGCAGATAAGATCCTCCAGGTAGTCGTTTGAATCAGCAGTGAAACCCCCACACTTAAGCTGTGGGTTTCTCACTTTATATCTATAGTTCAATGTAAAGAAACAACAGATCCATTATTAACTGTGACTTCATCGGGTAGGCAATGAAGACGACATTTGGCAGCCTTCTTTCCAGTGCCAGAAGGTGGTGGTTCTGTTCTCCACATCAAGGTTTTTGGGACCTAAACAAAACTAACACTGCAATCTGTTATGTGCTGTTTGTTGGAAGAGACGTTATAGATTTGGGTTCATTGCTACAGATCTCATGAAACATTTTGAAAAGAGATGAGGAGAGCCAATGCTTTCTGGCCATCACATCCTCTATCACACAACACGACTGCAATATACCTTCTGTCAACAGAAATAGAATGTCATACTGAAATCTACTTTGGCCATATCAAAACTGTCACTCATGTGACAGTCTCCTATCACCGTTGCTCTGCCTTTACCCACTGATTCCCTCAAAAGATACTGTATGATTTCAGACAAACTTCATTATAGACTTTAGAGTAAGCAGAATCCTTATTCTCTCCTTCGAACTACCTGCCGTCTCATTTTGAACAGAGGCAGGTAGTCAGCAGGTTAGCTGCTTAACTTAAGGTAACTGAGTAGGCAGCTTAATTTGTTTCCTGTGAAACTTTACAGAGCTTGGAACTAGTAATTTTTTAGATAAATATTATTTTAAAAATCATAAAATACTAATAACTCGAGACATTTCCAATAGCGTAGAAATAGCTACGAGACACAAAAAACAATTATCATGTAATCAATGTTTTGCTGAGTAGTAAACTTACTTTGAGGTTTCTTTCATGCTCCACTATGGAATTTCAGACTGACCCAAGACAGAAATATCTTTCCATAACCCAATAATTTGGATTCTTTTCAATTAAAACATTATAGTGAAATATTCTCACTGTACCTGGCTATAATGAAAAGAGAATGATGATGAAACTCGGGAGAAACAATATTTTCACAACTGTGAAGTATGTAATAGGTTCCAGGCTTCTTTCCACATGCCTCTATGTTTCATCTCCAGAGACAAGCTGAGATTCAGTATATCAAAAATACATGAAACATCATGAGAAAGAACCAACCCCTTGCCAACATCAATAGAACGAACAATTTTTCTGACCAATAAAAGTGATATTTCTGTAGGTTGTTATGTTATTCTAGATAGTTTAGGGCCTCATTGTGCAGTTAATTGGATTCAAAGGAGTTCCTCAAAGATTAGGTAGTATCTGCCAATAATAACTGTTGCTAAAACGTTTCAGAAGTAAAAATAGAAAAGAGATATTCCAGGGTTGTTTGTTATTTTAACTGAGAATACAAAAAATATTTATGTGCTTTTTTACTTCTACGGCAGATGTCATATGGTTTCTGATTAAAATTGCTTGCCAACAATAGATTTCTCTCAGGCACACATTAAAACCAGCTTCTAGAGTTAATTCCACAAACTAAAAAATTCTACTGCATTTACCAAAGTGTCCTCCATATTTTCTGATTACATAGACAGATACAAATAGGACATCAAGAACTGGAAGTCAGAAGACACAAGTATTCTGAATATCTTCTGAGAGCTTGTTCATTTAGGGACCCCACTACCCGTAGATAATTTATGTGTGCTCATTGCAGCTATTGCTGATTTAAGATACTAAGACAGCTCACTAACCTCAGCAAAGAGACTCATAGGCTTGAAAGATGGGATAAGACAAAAAGAACAAGCGTGCTGAGCGTGCTGGATTAAAAATTTATAATTTTAATATCTTTGTATTTCCCTATTCTATTATATGTTCATCAGAATCTGAGGCCTGGAATAGCTTTACTTTGTTTCTTTTCTGCCTCCAGGTATACACCAAGGCATCAAACTGATAGGCTGGTTCGTATAACACCAGCTCTCTTATCATTCCATTTATAATGAGAATCGTGTTTTCCCAGTATGATGTTGATGCAATATGAGATGTTGATGCAATATGATCACCTTTTCAGTTTCTAAAGATGTAGACTTGTTAAATGGATACAAATATTGATAAAGCATCACTCCTTACATGACAGCAGATGTGTCATACAAGGAGGGTTTTTAGGGATGAATCCTAGGAAATAAGTTATGCATCATGTATATGATTCTATGATCTGATTTTTCAATCCAAAGAAATACGTCTTCAGTATTCAAGATCTGTACAGCTGAGCAGCTTTCGACTGTTTGCTTCCACAATAATCAGCTTATTCACAAACACCTTAAGTCTTTCACTATGTCCAAGAGGCGTATTTATTTGGCTGATTTCCTGGAGAATGGGCACTGAGGCTGGATTTGGAACTGAATTTTTGAACTGGATTTGGAATTTGAGGCTCTGGAGAGAGTCCAGAGAAGAGCAACAA
>WAAB01025335.1:11345-43247 GCA_013389865.1 Piaya cayana
CCTTCCCTGGAGGTGTTTAAGGCACAAGTAGACGAGGTCCTGAGGGGCATGGTTTAGTGTTTGGTATGAACGGTTGGACTCGATGATCCGATGGGTCTCTTCCAGCCTAGTGATTCTATGATTCTATGATGGGAGAAATGAGGGTGTTAATTGCAGATTGTATCACACCGTAGGGCACCTATGTGCATGTTTTCATGTACATGATCGTTATCAAGCACAGGGCAGCTTCTTGAGTGATTCCTGGCAGAATCAGGGCCCCACCATAAAAGTAAAAAGTGCTGGAAACAGTTCAGTTGTCTTTATTAACATGATGCCAAACAAGTATTAAGAATCCTCCCTCACCTACAGACTCTTTAGAGAACTGAACACAAAATCTTTCACTTACAGGTTGCTGAAAGTGAAATAAGACTTCTTTAAGTAGCACTTAATAGATGCATGTTAATTTATATAAATGAGGTTAATGGACACAAAAATAAAGGAAAACATAAAAAATAGGGCTATATACATTTGAAGCTGTACTGACAGTTAACATACTGTTCCTTATAGGAAAATGACCTTCAGATTCTGTGATTCTATTAAATTATCAAAATATGTGAAAAATAATTTAATGGCTTTAAATGTTACTTTTTGAATCTTTCATTTAGGTTTGGTAGCCACTGAGGTGGTAAATGTCCTCACCTCTATTTAAACTAAGCCCTGTGCAGTACAGCAGTTTTTCCGCCTAGGAGTTAAGTGGTTCTCTTGGAGATTTGGTTTATGCTCAAATGACTTGGCAAGACTAAATTCAGTGATAATGAAACCTCACGGATTTTCAGGCATCCTGAAAATAGTAGAAGGGAGTTTGATATTATATACTAAGGCATAATAACAGCACTGACTTTTTTTGTCATTAAAATATTTTTTAAAAGATTAGGAAGAGGAAGAGACAGAAATTATTCACAGAATTGAACAGTCACAACAAAACCCCAATTATTAAGAAGAAAACTCACCACCCCTAAAAAAAATGACATATTTGTTTGAATTCACCATTTCAGTAATTAAGTTTCAAAATACTTAAGTTTCAAAACTTTTCAAGTATTTACTCTAGTATGTAAGAAACAAGTGACTTAACTGAAAACAGTATCAGGTAAGCTCTGCAGTAATTAGCAGTGCACTTTAGTAGTGCTTAAACACAGGTCACGATGTCCTTACCAGATATCACTCCCAAAAGATGCAGAAATGTGGTCCTTTTGGGCAGCAAGTAATTTAGGATCAAAACCTAGGAATAAAAGAGCTTGAAATGAATATGTCAGGGAGGGTGACAAAGTATTCCCAACACTTGAGAACATATGAAAATTACGAAGACTCGTTACATTCAGAACAGTGTGATAAAATAAAAGCAATTTAACCTACTTAAATATATATTTTTATTCTTAAACCTGAATTTTAAGTGTACGTGATAATCTACATCTACAGCAATCAGCCAACCTGAATAATGTTTTCTCTCTCTGAATTTCAAACTCAGTCTATGACAGTTTCAGAGTCTCTCTCTCTAAGAAAATTGTAAAATATATCTATTCTGATGAGCAAAATAAATAAATAAATCCGAACCCTTTTCAGATTCCAAGCATGTCAGTTAACTTTCTCTATTAACACTCTTTGGATAGAAATAGAATATAGAATGCTCAAGAGCTAATATTGGAAAATCTAAACAAAAACTGTAATCAGATTTTAAGACAGACAATATAAAGCATTGTAATTAACTGTGTTGGAATAAAGTGGTCTTTATTAGCGCAAACGAGCTCATTTGCTATAGGAATGAATATTTCACAATCTAATCCAGAATGTATTGACATCAGCCAAACATTTACATTTCTTCCATGGACAGATTTTTATTGACCTTGTGATGTGACATATCTACTGTCACTAAGCTACAAAATGGGAATCTCATCCTGCCTCTCCTCTTTTATATACAGAAAGCAACTAATTTGTCAGCATGCCAGCTTTAACTAGCTGAGATGAAGGTAAGCTAATTTAATAGGAACTGTTCAATAGCTTCGACCCACCTGACACTGTCAGTTAAAGCGGCTCCACATTGCAGTGTCTTTCATTATTTCCAGCTCTTTCTTGAACAGCAAGTCAAATAATATGCTTAGGAGTCAATAGGCCTGGCTTTTTCTCAAGGACATTCTTTTGATGCCAGGAACTGTCAAGTGGGAAAACACGTAGCGTGAAGGTGAGAGGACACTAATTAAATATACATAGCTCTGGCCAAAGAAGAATGAGGCACAGCTTGCTATCTGAAAACTCAGTTGCCTGCTTGACTGAGGTCACAGCTGTTGACTCGTACAAGTTCTTAAGTTGCAGTCTCAGTATGAGATGCTTTAACACTCTTAAATACTAGACAAAGGCTATCTTCAAGGATTCTGCGTGCAGTTATATATGCTTCTGTAGTTTAAAGGGAGAGATAATAGAGTCCTTATTTAAGTCAGCTAGAATGAGTATGTGTCTTTTATCTATCAAACTTTGAGGTATTACGGTATGTCCTGAAACCAGAGAATAATTTATGCTTGTTACGACATGAGTGATACTATTAATCATGTCCACGCAGCAACTGACTTTCTAAGGCCTATTTCAAAGTGTGATTCTAACCCCAACACCCTTCAGATTAGATTTGTTATAGCGAAGAGCAATAAACAAGTAAACTGTTTATATACATTCATTTGGGTTATTTAAGAGAGGTGAGCATCTGTGTTCCCATCCATGTCAAACATTTTCATGCCATGAAGCTAACATAAAATATCAGGTGGTCTAATGCTTTCCTCAATTCTTCTGTTTTCTTTGCATTTCTGATTGGTCTCATTTAATATATATTATCTAAAATCAAACTTTCTACTATCTAGAGCTGAATGGTTATTTTATTTGTTATAAAGTATAGGTAAATTTTTTCTAATAATTTTAGATGGGCATAGTTATGCAGTGCAAGTGCTCTGCATAGTTCCCTGAACGGTGCTACCCTGCATTCCTACATTGGCAAGGCTCAGTGCAGCACTGTGCCGATGTGCCAGCGAGCATCCCATTCATGCAGCACCGTAAATGAGCTCATTTACAGAGTCAGAGTTTATTAGGACTTACTGGCTTGAGCACTCAGCCTTCTGAGCACAGCAATACTGCAGGTGGGCTGGAATCTCTGCCTCTGCCTGGAGCACCCTGGTTTAGACTCGAGTCACTTCGGCTGTGATACAGGTACATCTTTTGGATGACCTTATCGTAACAGCTACAAAGTCGAAGTATTTCTTACATATCTATAAGACAAAAAGCTCAAGTATTATTACTGGTATTTGCTTGTACTTGGCAATACCACTCCCAAAAAGCTGTCAGAAAACTATAATTTTGACCTTAAAGTTGTGGCATTGAGGATGTCTTTGCATTTTGCGAAATACTATCCTGACCAGCAGAGTCTTCATGCTGTGTATGACATATGAGGATTTCAGCCTTCCACAGACACCTTGGTAGCAACAAATCTACAAATGCGTTTGTTTTGCTCACATAATTGTGCAGGAAGAAGAGATTTTATACAGTAGTTTACAGTTATGAGGACTATCTCTCCCCTCAGACTGAAGGGTAATCACATCCCACATTGTCTGTAAATGGATAGATGAGGAAGTGCTCAAAACTGGGCTTATATGAGTGAAAAATTATGTGAGTTAACACTTTTAATAGTTACACAATTTCACACTAACGTCTAAGCACTTCAAACTCCCAAATTTCCTATTCCTAGTACATAAATATAATGGTCTACCATATTCATTCATTATTGCTTCCAGTCTCTTGCAATTTTATCAGCCTAGGGCCAGGGAGAGAGTGCTTCCTGGGAAACTGAATTCTTCCAGTTTTCCCTAACAAACATACCAATGACCCTGCACATTTAATGTATAAGATTGACCTTTGTTAATCGACATAACAAAGAAGAACAGGGGAAACTGTAAGTTCTTGCTTTCTTCAGAGGCTGAACTCGACTTTCCTCTACCAGAATGTTTTCAGGTCTGAAAGCTGAGGGTTTAAATATAGTCTGATAATTTACTAATATGCTATTAAACTAAGTCCCTTGGATTATTTGAGAGCAATCGCAGGTCTCAGTTCATAAGCTTTTCAAGTTAACAGCTTTTTTTTTTTTCCCAGGCTGTAACTGTATTACTCTCTGAACACATTTATATATAGGTTGAAAGCAATATAGTTCATACTCCTTAGGAGCAACATGCTATTGCTGAAGGCAAAATCTTCCGCAAGATTAACACATGCTTCACTAGATCCTGTTTTTCACTTCCGTTTACCTTTGGTTGTATTTTTCATGCTTGCTTGGTTACCAGTTTCTGTATATATATATCAGTCCCTTGAGTTGAAGATTGGGCTGTCCATGGATAAGTAGGTTGCACACGGCTGAGGGATATCCAGCAGCTGCCTTATTTACCTTGCTTGATTTCAATCTATTCACGTAATATTGTTAAGAGTTTTACAAACATACTGAAAGAGCAGCCACTTCCAGCCTCACTGCAATTACAGTCTTGGGCGTCACACACAGTCCACGAAAACCTGGCTGAAGCAGCTGGCAAAATTAAGCTCTATGGGTCCGGTCTGCCAGCTCAGAAGAGCCTTCCTTACAAATCCTTCTCCCATTTACTGAGAACTTGCAGCAACGCAGCTCAGTTGATTGCAAAGGAATCCCTTACATTTATAAATATGTAACTCATAGCAAATTTTGTTCTTTTGGGCTTAAACACAGAAAAACAGTGGCTGAATTTGCTAGTTGCAAATCCTTTAACACATTATGCTTTGTATTCTGATACTGTGCTACAATCAGGCTCGTATCCAAATTTACAAAAAGAAAAATTACATGCTTTGGTCTTTTCCAAACCCATGTTATTCCCAGAGTATTTTTGAAGTGTAGCAACAGAGAGAGGAAATACAAACACAATCTTAAAGAAAACTGTAAGTGACAGTAGCTTGTGAGAGGGGCAAACAGGACGAAGGTAAAATGTTCAGGAAAAATATTTTTGACTTGCCATTCATCCTGAAAAAAATACAATATATTGATGGTAAACAAGAAATGTGAGATACTAAGATTTCTACAAAATAATACGTCAACTCTACCCATTGGCCGTTCTGTAATTAGTGCACCTTAGGCGATGACCCACTTTAAAAAAAAATCAGAAAAAATAAAGTTATTTTCCTCCTTTCATTTCTTTGGGGCAGGAAGCATGTCAATGTTTGTAAACTGTTATGTAAAGGCATAGCACTACACAAATTTTGTTAACAATGAAAGAATTCTTTGTACAAAATCCACATATTAAGAGTAACCCTTTTCTAGCCAAGGACTCTATTACATAGAGTCATGTATCCCAGTATGGAATAATAAATCAAACCCCCNGTAAACAAGAAATGTGAGATACTAAGATTTCTACAAAATAATACGTCAACTCTACCCATTGGCCGTTCTGTAATTAGTGCACCTTAGGCGATGACCCACTTTAAAAAAAAATCAGAAAAAATAAAGTTATTTTCCTCCTTTCGTTTCTTTGGGGCAGGAAGCATGTCAATGTTTGTAAACTGTTATGTAAAGGCATAGCACTACACAAATTTTGTTAACAATGAAAGAATTCTTTGTACAAAATCCACATATTAAGAGTAACCCTTTTCTAGCCAAGGACTCTATTACATAGAGTCATGTATCCCAGTATGGAATAATAAATCAAACCCCCAACAGAAGCTTTATGCCACACAATTTCGCAGCTTCATGAGCACATTAAGGGTGGTTTCAAAATTGCCTTTAAGTGTAAGTGCTCCTGAAGCAAGGACTTGGTGACCACAGCTGATTGTGTATGAACAGCTCAGTCTGTCAGCAGAGTACAAGTTCTCCCCTGTCATATAATGTCACACCTATATTTTAGAGTTGGGACAAATCACCTTCCCCTTTCGTTGTCACTTTTGTAACATGAGAACCTTTCTTTCGTCTCATTTGAATGTACAAGGAAATATCAGTTATCTTTTTGTGATAAATAGAACTTGCTGCATAGCAACAACTGAGTTGGAGACCACATTGTAAGTTAGAGTGGGGAAATGATTCATTGGCTCCAGTGAATCGTTAAAAGCATTTGACTTGCAAGCAGTCTTTATTGTGCAACTCAGAATGAGATTTTTACAGAAGCCCTGTGCTTGCAACGCGGTAGCATTCAGGTCTCTGAGCTTAGAAAGAGCACAACCATAGCAGTAAGGTGTGGGCTGGAAATGAACAAAAGGTTCTCTGCTGCTTTAAAAGAGTCTCGTAGGGCAGCTGTAGAGCATCCTAGTGAAGTTATTTGCCTTGTACAAGTCATTGATTCATGACAGATCTGTCCTATAAATAATGTGTTATCATCTTCTTTAAAACTGAAATTTTTGAATGGAACATATGTTTACAGGAACTTTACGTAGCGCTTTCTAAATTTTCTGGTGCTTCAAGGTTTGATGAGATATCAAAAATTCAGCAGCCTAACAGAATGTTGAACAACTCACCAGTTATAACAAGGGCACAGGCCATAAATCTAGCTAATGTGTTCAATTTTGGCTCAAACTCGAATCAAGAGGATTTTCATGATCTGTGTTTCTTTCATAAAATTTGTGATTTAATACCTGTTGCCTAAACAGCTATTCCACATGAACTCTAGCACATAATCACATTTGTTTCTTTTGCTTAGGGAAGCGTGGAGTTTGGATTTTTTATTCCAAATAATGGCAAATAAGAGTTTATGCCACTGTTAGTGTATGCATCAAGATTTAGGGTCACCCATAAGATTAAATCAAATCTTGATTTCCAAGACTAGGGGTGAAACATGTATAATAATCAGTCCTTGCTGGGGAAAAAAAAAAAGCCCAAAACAATTAATAACATTTATCTATAGTTTTTTCAAAACCCTAAGAAGTTTTATATTTTAAAAAGAAATTAAAAAATCTGATGTCTGATTTCACATTTCATAACAATAACCTAGACAACACATTGATTTAACCTTATTAAATAGAGTATAATATACATGTAATCTCTCAACCGTATGTACATTTAGCAGTAATATTTGTTTCTCAGTGTATTCCTGCCCATTTTCTAGGACCCAAGGATAGACTAAGCTATAAACATTTTTTAAGTTAAATACAAATACAGAGCTTTTTCCTGCACAAATGCTGTTTTTTTCTATCCATACCAGAGAGTAAAAAGTGATATTTTAACTGTTATAGCAGTGAAAAATTGCATTTACACTAGCGTTTAGGAACCTTACTGTGTGTCATGCTAGTTAAAGTCAGAAGCCTTAGCAGCCTTCTAGTAGATAGTTTTAAATAGGCTGGAGCTCATTATGTCTAGTGATCACTTCTCACTAGAGACATTCTCTCTTTTCTAACTAATTGTATTTGGAATTACGAGCGTTGGCATTTGACCTGTTCCAAACTTAAATTTGAATGGAGCCGAGTGCAAGCATGTTCTCACTTCATCAAGGAAAACTAACTACTAACAGAAGATGAATTTAGATTATGGTATGATCTTCAATAAGAGTACCCGCAGTATCAATCTGCCTGAAAAACATTTAATGAAGATATTATAATAGCACTTCCAATCTAGCTCCACTCCTTAGTTATAACAACCTACTGAGAGTATGTTATAGGGCCATTTGATCAACTGATGGTATTTAGAGATATTAAATATTCCACCATATTGGTCAAATCATGAAACCAAGATGCTAAGAATTTGGAAATATCATTCATGCTTACTACTCCAAGGCTACTTTTGTTCAGACCATGTATCCATCAGAAATGATCTGAGAGCTAATGAAAATGGGGAAGTAATTATTAAAACAGACTATTTTAAAATAAATATAATACATAATTAACACATGGAAGCATTGCTGCCAGGCATCATTTAATGAAGTAGTTTTGAGGTTGGGGGTGGGGTTAAGCTTTGTGTGGGTAATAAGAAATCTAACGTATACTCCAGAAGGCATATTCTGCTCCAAGATAAAGACCAGGGACATAATTGAAAAGTCAAGACTCAAAAATCAGACTGATTGAATACATGCACTTAAGGTTTATAAGCCACTAAATCATGAATATGCACAAACAGATGCACTTAACAGAATTTATCATTTTATTAAAAAAAAACCTTCTACTTTAGAAGGGAGCAAATGACAAGTTATAGCTCACTCCAGAGAGCAGATTATTATAAGCTTCATGCATCAAGGCCTAGAAACACCATTGATAAACCTCAACTTTTCAATCTGGAATATGGCATCTTAGAAACCATTAAGAAGAGCTCAAGCGAATGAGATTAAAGAATCCTCAATGGCAATGACCTATCTGTCTCTATGTGTATTCTCAAGGAAAAACATCTTTAGCAACAGGACGAGTTTAAAGTGATACTTGCATGCAAATAATTGAACTATACAGACAATAGATCTTAAAAAAAACCCAACACAAATCCAAACTGCACTGCAAACACAAATGCACTGAAATTTGAGGAGCGCTGTAACCATCAGCTACAGCCAGAGGTTTTTCCCCTTTTTGAAGATATAAGCATGTTAAAAAAACCAACAAAATCCCCACTAAAGTTTAAAGCCTAACCAGTTAAACTAATATTTGAAAACCTAACTTGGGTCTCCCTCATCCTACAGTAGCCCTCTTATCTTTTGGATAAGAGGAGGAAACATAACCATAAATTCACTGTTACACATCTAGCTCATCATTTCCTTCTATTTTATTGGAGATAATTAAGAATAAAAGGTGTAGAAGATCCCAGTTTCTGTAAGGCAGCTCATGACACAAAAGATGACTATGAGGAGAGGTTAATTTTACTTGGAAATGGAAAGTACCGTTAGAATAGATTTGATTTGGTCTCCTTAAGTTTCAGATTCATTACCAAATAAAAAATGTGATTTGCATAGCATCAAGATGGATTCTTTCTTTCGAAATAAGACATTATAAATACCAGCAACTGACAGCTATACTAAAAATTTGGACTGAAACTCATAGCTATTGATCTCTGCTTAAAGAGACCTAGGCAGAATTTTAAAACTGTGGGAATTCCTTGGGTTTCATGGATGGAGAAGGAAAAGGACTGAGAAATGGTAACAGGTAAAGTATTATGCAATATACAGATGGTAAGAAACTGATTTTCATCTGACTTTTTTCTCCATCAGGTAATTGCACTCGCCCCAGCTGAAGCTTTGTGTCTGCATTGAAAGTAATAGCTAGTTCTTCGAGTCACCTACTTTGTGCATTGGGACAGGGGGAAGTGAGTTTTAAAGAAATGATTTTTTATCTTTTTTTGGTTCAAATTTTTGCGCTGTTAATTTTACTTCAAGTGGCTACTGTAATTACAGGTTAAATTTGGCACCTATGTTCTACTAATCTAATATTTTGCTAACTCATTCAAGCTACAACATAAGAGGATAGAAAATTAGTTTCAGGCTTCTGTAATGTAACTATTAACTTTTATAAAAAAAAAAAAAAGAAGTGTGCATCCAATTAGTAAATAATGAATAATAATTTTCTTTTGGTAGCTGGCAAAAAAAATATGTAATTTCTGTCTTAAATTTTATTTTAAATTACCTGCTGTACACGACCAATTTGTCTTCCTTTTACTAAGTTCTATAAAGACTTTTACACAAATAAACACCAAAATTCTATAATTACAAATTAGAGTGACTGATTACATGTATTTATCGTAATTATGTAATTAGCAATAATTACATTAATTACACAAACAATAGTCTGTACTGAGTAGCAATGAAAAACAAGAACATTCTCACATATAAAAACATGCTTTGAGCTAGGAAAAAAGCATTTTATCGCTAGCACTAAAACACAGAACTAAAGCACAGAACAACATCGTTCTATTATGCCCTATTTTGCTCAAGCGCTGAAAATTCCCTTAAAAATGTTGATTACAAACATGTTGTAGTATTTTGAGATAGATATATCCCAAATAAAATATAAGAAGAGCTAAGGAATCCACAATAGATGTGGAATACGTTAAGGATTGTTTTTTCAAAAGCACCTCACTGCTGCTTTCAAGAGTCTGACCCTATGGCTGCACAATCAGCTTAAACTGATCACACTGCAGACCTTCCAATGAAAGGTGCAACCCTGCATGTGGTACTGACTCATAGAATCATAGAACAACCAGGTTGGAAGAGACCCACTGGATCATCGAGTCTAACCGTTCCTATCAAACACTAAACCATGTCCCTCAGCACCTTGTGCACCCGCACCTTAAACACCTCCAGGGAAGGTGACTCAACCACCTCCCTGAGCAGCCTGTTCCAGTGCCCAATGACCCTTTCTGTGAAAAACTTTTTCCTAATGTCCAGCCTAAATCTCCCCCGGAGGAGCTTGAGGCTATTCCCTCTTGTCCTGTCCCCTGTCATATGGGAGAAGAGGCCATTCCCCTCCTGCACGCACCCACTTTTTCTCTTGTGCTGGCTCTGGTGTAGCCACTGAGCTCAGGTCTTCATTATGCCAATTTTTTTTATTCAGAATTGTTAGTTTTCTGCCAAGCTGTTCCAGATTATCCTATGGCTGTGGGAGCAGAAGAGTCGAAACTAGAAAGGAGAACAAAACTCCTTTTGAAAGGCAGCATTATCTCTCATCAAATTAGGAAGACAGTAAAACTTCAAATTTAAGTGCTTGAATTAGATAAACATGGATATGACATCAAATAAAATCAACACCTGAAAGATAAAGGCACTCTAGGGACACCTCACTGCACACCAGTTGTATACAGAACTCAGTGCAAGTAAAGTAAGGGGAGGTCACTGAAAGAAAGCTAAGAATTAGGCATATGTTCTCCTAAGAAAATGAAACACCCTGTCCTCTCCATGACTTCACCTGTCACCAAAGCATGGTCCCAGTTAGTAACTACACATAGAAAGAGTATTTTTAGTCTGAATCTTACAAGTAAGAAACTATGGTTACATCCACAGTGCTAATTATGTCCCTATCAAGGGAACGAACTGCAGATGGCAGCCAACTAGTCCGGAGTGACTCTGGGTTCCTCTTAGCCTCACATCAAGCCGTGGCTCATTCTTTCTTGTGAGGGATATATATTTTTTTTTTAATGAGCATGGCTGGGATATAAGGACTGTGTTGCAGCCCCCCAAATAAAGGTATCTATGGCCTGAAATGACAGGTATGCTTTATTTACCTGAGTGTATCGCTTCAGAGCACCAGAGTTTTCTGAGTGTGAAACTTTCCACAGTGGTGTCCAAGGGAAAGGACAGTCAAACCTGGATCTATCTCCTCCACACAGCTCACTGGGAGAAGTCCCTGCAGCAAGCGATTCTCAGAAACACACCTGTATTTGAGAGAGCTTAGAGACAGAGAATTAATTGCTTCACACCAAAAGAGAGATCATCAGCAAATTAATATTTATGCAATGCAGATGATCAGAGGACGAGGAAATAGGATTGAAAGGACTTAAATTATTTGACAGCATTGTTGTTCCTATTACATTTATCAGAGTTGTAGTGACTAGCTTTGGTGCTTCGTTACATTTCTTTATTACAGCTTTGACGTTCAGAAACCTTGGCTAAGGTTTAAATGCACATGTGCTTTTAGTTGGAAAAATGAATTGCAAATCAAGACTGTTTGTTAGGTGAAGGACTAGAGGAAATCGTGTGCTCAGAGGGCTGGGGGTGAGGCAACCTTGGGTAAGTCAATACAGGCAGCTGCTCTGTGGGTTTCACTAAATCTGTGACATCTGTATTTTCTGTCAGACAGGCACAAAGGAATTCAGGCCAAAAATTCCTGTTATCTGGGTTAACCTTCTCTCAGGTGAAGAACACATGTAGTTTTGTCAGTGTGACGCTAAGCTCAGGCTCTTCATTTGGAATGTGCCGTGCTAATACTGCTCCACCCTTTCTGAGTTACAGCCTGGGGAGTTATGATCAGTTCTCAGCTAGTCCAGGGTTCAATGTCCTGCCATCCATTCTTGTCTGCTAGGGAAGAAGGCCAGGGATAACAAGAAAAAAACGTGACTCCTGAAGGTCATCAAGGTCAAGGAAGCAGAAGAGTGTATTTATTGAATGTGTGAGGTTCTCTAGAACAAACCAGTCAGTAGCTGGTAAGCAATGAAGGCAGAAACAGTCAATCACACGCATAAAGGCATTTTCTCTGTTAATTAACATTTTGATATAAAGCAAATAATCTAAATAGTAGTTGCTTGTGACATCTTAGCTGATATCTATCTAAAATTGTTGCTTAACATATATTCAATGCTGGTGCTGAGACAGGTCCACACTGATGTTATCACTCACCTGCTTTTAACTTTATTGCCGAATGACCACCCCTCAAAAATCATAACATTATGATACTACGCTTATGACATTAAACTAAGGATTAGCAGGACAACAGGACCACATTTTGGTTTAGTTACTGGAGTACCTTGACATCAAAGATAACATTTAGGAGATCTGCTAGTTCAACAAAAGGACAAGGCTTCTGAGGTTCACTAGGATACATCTTTGCTCATTTTCTGCTTTAACCCTCATTCCTCAAAACCAAACTGATTTTAAGCAGAGCAGTTACTGCTTAGAAATTTAGCTACAGCAGTCTGACTTGAATCACTTTAATTACAGTGTTCTCATGCTACCTTTGTATTTGGTGAATGACAGCACTGGTGAAGGTTTAATGAGCTGTGAATGACTTTATAAAATGCGCAGGATCACAAAACCTGCTGTTGGTAATTTACATGAACAGTTACATCTAAGTGCCAGAATCCATGTCATAATTCATTGTTAATATACTCTGTATGTTCCTTCTTAAGATTGGCTGCAATACAATTATCTTCTAATCTCCAAGCTAAACCTGTCCATTCTGGTTTCCATTTAGCTGAATCACTCATTGATACACAAAAAGCCTGCCCATGAGCATCGGCTCCCTAGAGGTTTCAACAGTTAAAATATTTGATATGTTCATACTTCCCACCTAACATGAGTGTTTTGTGTTTTTTTCTTAATGTTCTATATTTCTAGGCAGTTAGTACTCCTCACAAACCTAACAGAGGCTCTTGAAGAGTGAACGGATGCATTACCTTCCCTCGCACATACATTTGATCTTGTGCTCTTTCCAGATACTCAGAGGAAAAGAGAATTTACTCTTTGCACACTAACTGAATACACACTATTTCCTGAACACAGTATTTTTTTTCTGAAGACCACTGGTATTCCTGCAAAGTGTCCATATCATATATAACACTGCTTACCTTAAGAGACTTAAAAATCATATCTCAGAGGAACATAGATTCACATGGTAATCCTTTAAGCCAAGTCAGATAGCATTATATCATTATTTGTAGTTTTTCCCTAACAAAGAACTATTCATCTTCTATATACTCATCTGAACTTCCATTTCTACTTACAAAAAGGGTCATTTAATTTAAGAAATTCCTCTCATTAAGAAATACCTCATTTGTATCTCTCTGAGTGTCTCAGTTCAGGAGATGACTTCACATCAGCCACTGATGCAAAGATGGAGAAGGGAAGGTGGGGTTGCTAAGTCAATTTCCAAAAGATGAATCCAAAGTACAGGCAAGCATTTCCCTTCTTGCATGTCAGTTCTGCACTTTTATATAAGACAGAGGCAAAAAAAGGAGAAAATACAGTGCACAAATAATCCACCTCCAGAATGCCTCAGTTTTGTACTTCTGTGTAATTTTGCTCAGTGATCCAGTTTGTCCAGCTGACACATATCTACACTTCCAATTTTTCTCTATGTACTTTAAGCATAAGGATTATTGATTACAAATATTCAGTGTCAGGTGTCCAACGGTGTTTGTCCGTGAGCTGTTACAAAATTCTGTGTCTACACTGGGATTAACCCCAGCTTTAATTATGCTGTGCGGGGAGTTTGTTTTAATGTCACAGCCACATGTTCTCTGGCATCTTTTGCAAACCGAGCATGCAGATCAGTGGGCAAAGCCCAATTAAAATAGTACCACAACTCAGCAGTAACAAGAGTATGGTGACCTTCCCTGGTGTTAACAAGTACATCATGTTTTGCCAGTGTTGATACACTCATTCCCAAAGTATTTCATTACCATGATACTTTGAAAAATGATAAACATCTTGCTTTACGTGATGCTAGTTACAGTTTGCTTTCTTTTCTATCTCTATGCCTTTTCAGAAGAAAAAATCAAACAAACCTCAAAAATCACTAAGATCTTTTTCTCCATCTAAAGGGTGGAAAATTAACACACTTGGAAAACAGCCAGAAACACCTTGTTGTATTCTTCTCCCCGCTTTGTGTTTTATAACTATCCACCTTTCAGAAATCCAGCAATTCAGGTAGGGAGTTCCCAATACAAAGTGTACAAAGACTCATGCATAACAGTCAGAAGCTGCCTGGCCATAAGGACAGCAGGACAGAGCAAGGAAAAAGATGTTTCTTTCCCTCTAGGACTACTGTCTTAACATTACCTGTGTCCTATTGTTTGGATTTGTTATTCTCATCTGGAGCTAGTACTGGTCATACAGTCGCTCTTCTAAAGCAATATCCTCTTTTTCTCACTGTTACATCATCCTTTCATTAACAGAATTATTGTTCTTTGTTTAATTCAGAAGGCTTCATTTGAATATTCACTGCACACCTGGGACAGTTGATAAATAAGATCGATTAATCTGAAAAGGCATTAAAAAGCTGTTTAACTTCTGAAAAAATACAAGTGAAGACAGTTTATTTGAAAACAGAATGCTGCAACAGACTTCCATTAATTAACAATCCAGTGTAACAATAATCCTCATTCCCACAGAACCTGAAGATCAATGTTATAGTATTTTTCTCACTGAAGCATTTTTTTATTAATACAGTGATTTTAAATTATTTTTTACTGCGACACGATGTTTTGCAAAGATAAAATATTTTCAAATGCTTTATCTTTGGTGGAAGACGTTAAAAAAACCAAGACTGAATAGTCTAAAGGCCAATTACTAACAGAGAGGCACAAGGCTGCCTGAAATGCTGCAAAATTTGTTATTATAAGCATATAATAGGAGCAAACTGCCTCTCCTGTATCTCAGTCTAGTATCTTAATCTAGTGTCTACGTTCTTTCATTTCTCTCCTCTCTCACCCCTAAGAAACCTAACAAACAACCCCCCAAACTCAAAGTTCTGCTTAAATAAGACAGCGATTTTAAGAATATTTGAAGTGTTTCAACTGCTAATGTTTAGGAGCTGGATTTATGCTCAGCTTCCACACGTATAAAGATATCTCATGAATGCTTCACTTAAGTGAATTGCAACATAATAACTGCAGCTTTAAGACCTTTCACATTTCATCAATCAAAATCCATATGAAGATATGGGGAAGTTTAATAAATAATATAGTTAATCACATTCAGTTTTAATCAATAACAGAACGACTGCTCTTTCAAAGCTAAAAAATAGTTCTGTTAGGTAAAAAATAAAGTTCAATTAAAGCTATACAGGTAGAAGAGAGCTGTAAAAGCTGTCATAATTAGTTTGTTTAATACTGCAACTGCCAAACTCCCCTTTACCTTTTGCAGACTACTTAAGTACTAAATTCATTATTTGCACTTGCTGCAAGAGAAAATCGGGCTATTGATGTACAGTACACATATATGAGACTAGAGAGATACAGGGATTCTCTTATCCTTCAAAGCCCATTGAGAAGCTTTCTCAGAAATAGGTAGACAGTACCCAGAAATCTGAGAATTTCTGAAGATGAATATTGTCAATGGAAGATGCATCAAAGTAACTTACCTGTGTCCTGCCAAAAGCTGCTTTTATATGATTACAGTGACTTTCTCTTGGCCTCCCAGTATTGCTAGGTCACATCGTGGAGAAGAGAAATTTAATCCACTGCAAGTTATTAGGAAGGAAAAAAAAAAGGTTCTTCTTTATCTTGGGGATCAAAAAAGGTAAGTGCTATCCATCACCCCACCTGATCTCCTGAGAGATGTCAAACTGAGCCTTTCTGTTTCCCTTCATGCTTGAAAGAGGAGGTCACAACGCAGAAGACAAATATTTAACAACCTTCCAAACAGCGTATTCAGTGCCAGAGGACCTGAGTCAGGGATGAGGGGTAAACCGTTACGTGAACTTTGATGACTGTTCTTTCCATTCCAGTTCCGCTAGTAGGTGTCTATTTTCACACATTATAAATTAGGTAAATGTTAACCCATTCACATTGACAGCTGCCTATAATGGTACATTTCACACTCTGTGTAAAGAAAATAAGAAAAAAAATCTATTTCTTTTACCAGTATTTCTCATTCACACTAGCAAATGTCACTGGTCAAAGGACTGTTTGATACCATGTTTTTGGGTGAGAAGCAAGATGATGATGTGCTCTGATTTTCACTTGATTAGAATCTAAGACTTGCTTTTCAAAGCTAAAATCTTTGTATTTTTAAATGGCTAAAAACTGTAATTCTCCCATGCATCGAGTCTTAGGTTACTTAAGTGCTACTGTAGGAATTAATACTGCAACACATACCGATATTCTCAGTTTCACCCATTTGGATCGTTGCCTTGAGCTCAAACCTGAAAAATGAGGCAAGTACATACAGATTTGTGAGCTCAAGACCTTAATAATGCAACCATTCTCTAGCAGTCAGATTTGACTGAGATCCAACAGTAAAAAGTCCTGTAACATTAAATAAGCAAACAAAAGAGAAGACCACAAAATAGAAATTCATGAGTAAGTGTATCACCACATAAAGAACAACATCGATTAACTGAATATTTGTTATTGCTCTTTTGGCTTTTTGTTGTTGTTGTTCTTGTTTTGAAAAGTAAGCAGAGAGAAAAATTTGCTCTGTAACTACTTTTTCTGTCCTTAAGCATCCCTGATTGCTTCAAGATTTGGTCTTGTTAAAGTGCAGTCTTGCATCATTACATATTTCACTGACCATTTGCTGTAATGCAGGATGACTGATCAATTGGCAGTTAAACTGCTCATTAAGGAAAAAAAGTACAAGTTTCTCTAAACTCAACTACTCCATTTTTCTCCCAATCATTTTCTTGGCCTATTAGCAGACAGCTTTTGTCCTCCTGTTCAATAGTGCAAAGTTATATTTGCCTTATTTTCTTCAGTGTAAAGCACTTAGGCGGTTTTAAAGCAAAAGTACTTCTTGAGAAGCTTCTTTAGAGCAAAAAAAAAATGACAGTAATAACATATATCTTAAATGCTAAATTTCCATGTTAAAGCATCAATTCAATAATCTGTGATCTGTGAAAAAGCAAAGTTATTTTACCATGACTTTATTTGTTACAATGAACTGACTGCAATTCCCAGGAGCAAATATGCATGCTATAAAATTTAAATTTAAAAATCTGACACTAATGGAAACTTCAATACACGGACAGGAATCTACTTAGTCAGCAGCCACAAATAAGGGCGACCATTTTCTTTCAATAACCTTTGCAACCTGGCTTAAAAGTCAAAAGGGTTTATTAAAGAAAACAAAAGCCAATGTTCCTGAAGGTGCAGCCCCTGAATTTTCCACCCCTCCATTTCACAGAATCACAGAATCACCGGGTTGGAAGAGACCCATCAGATCATCGAGTCCAACCATTCCCACCAAACACTAAACCATGTCCCTCAGGACCTCGTCTACTCGTGACTTAAACACCTCCTGGGAAGGCAAATCAACCACCTCCCTGGGCAGCATATTCCAATGCCTAATGACCCTTTCCGTAAAAAACTTCCTCCTAATCTCTAGCCTAATTTCTCTAATTTCAGCATTGCAAGGTGGAGTATGTGCAAAACAAAACATCTCTACCATCTCAGACGAGCCCATTTGATATCATATGAATATTTTCTTTTTCTCCTTGACAAGATTTGAGGGCATATATATATATATAAATAAATAAAATTAAATCATATGAGTAGGTCTTCAGAACCGTGATATCGGTGACTCATGAATCACAGGTTAGTGCTTATCTGCATAAAATTCATAAAACCTATGGTTAGATTGAGTGTTGTTCTATTTATTATATCACTGCACATTTCTTTTATCCGGACAGGTGGATCTACAGCACTTTGGCTTCAAGCTGGAGGACCAGATGCCAGAAAGATAAAAGGCACCCATTTACTAAAGCTCAGAAGCAATTCTTCCGTCTTATAACATTGTTATCAGTCAAAACTTGCTAACTGTTAAAAGTGATGAATCTCCATTCACAAGCCACCAAAGGAACAGAACTATCATCCCAAACACCTGCACTCGAAAACATGTCATTAAAAATCCCCACATGCCACAGGATCCACAGTAATGCTGACAAGCTGATGCAGGAGAATGAAGCAGTGAGGTTACAAGTGAGGAAGGATTTATGAAAGCGTGAAAGAATTTGAAAGGAATCCTACAGGATGGTGAATAGCACAGAAAAGCAAGGGAACTACGAGAAAGTGGAAGATGTTGGGCAACATCCTGACCAGAAATAAGCTCAGAAGAGCAAAAGCATTGTTTTTGTTCAGTTCTTTCGCCTGTGAGGGATCCCAGGCACATCATTCTTCATTCCTTCTCTACAGGGAAACTGAACATTAGACTGAAAATTGGTGAACCAGTAAGGCTAACTTCAGTTACTTACTTATCCTGAATAAATGTTCATTCCCAGAGCCTTATACAATCTTATCCTTTAGGTAGGATAATTCAAGTAAAACATGCAAATAGCTGAAGAAAGCACTGACCAGCTGGGAAGACATACAATCTGCTTGTAAAACCAAGAAGTTCTTCTCAATAGTAACAGGAACAGATCTCAATAGTAACAGGAACAGATATTTTACCTCTACAGAGTTTTGTTCTTTCATTTTGAAGAAAATGTTTGTTTTAACCAGAAAACCACACCTTAGCTCCCCCCAATTCACGAATCTTTTTTTGCATGATGCTCAGACACGGAACTTAAGGAGAACTGCACAACACGGTAATGAGTATAAACCAACCACCATAATCTTTACTGAGATCTGAAAACATCATCTGACAGTCACCATAATCAAGTCAGGCAGGAGCAGATAGGGCTTAGCGATTCTGCTCTAGAACTTTCTGAAAAAAACCCCAAGCTTTCTAAAAATCAATACAGCTTTTAATATTTGAGTCTATCTTAAAACAAAATATGTGCCTTCATTAGTCACCCCTCTCTCTTTCTACATTTGTATGTTTGTATCTAGATATATCTTTTAAAAGCCTGTATTTCTAGTTCATATAAAGATATAATGTAAAACAATTAAATGCCAAGAGGTGGATTTTACTAGGTCAACTGAAACATTAGGCCAAAAAATTATCACTACTCCTTCAACTTTTAAGTGCAAGTCTTTTCCACAATAAAATAGTCGACTGCCTCCCCGCTGAACTATAAAGAATAGATTTAGTGGATACATTATGGAGCACTCCTCTGTTCATGCAATTCTGCAGTGGAAAGCCAAATTAAATGCTGGGCTAAGCAAGATCAATTCAGTTGTAGTCAGCAGAGATGCATCAGCTCACCTGTGATCACAACACAATCGCAAATGAAGAGCTGCCAATGCTGTGATGAACATTACCTGAAGGTTTTGGTTTTTTTCCTTTACATACATATGACTCCGCAATTAAGTCCAAAAGTAACGATTTTATTACCTAATTGAAAACAATGGCTTTTAGGGGCTATGTATTTTAACGTCCTTGAGAGGTAGCTCTGACAGCAATTGTGTTAGCTTACAATAGAAGGAATTAATAGGTGCCCTTCAGTTGCAGTCATTAGGCACGTGGCTTCGTCGCACTTTTCAATACAGCAGGAAAAAACTTGACAGAGATATTAAGGAGGCTTAAAAAACGAAGTTTCTAAGTGACAAGCAGGTACGTGGGATATAAGGTAAAAACTGGAATGATCCTACTGAATGCAGTAAAATAAACGAAGGTCAATGGCTACATGAATAAATTGAAATAAAATTTAAGTTCCTTGGTCTGTGGTGTTCTGGAGCAGCATTTCAGCGTTCTGAAGCAGCAGAGTCAACATAAAGATTCTAACTGCTTTTGAGACGTAGCTTGATAAATTTATTTTACAATCCCTTTTCTATGCCTGACTACACTAGCAGGAAACGGGATTCAGTCATGCAGGCTGTCCTGCCTGCTAAGAGATATAAATAATACCTTAAATGCTTGTATTGTTTAATTTAAAAAAATCAGTGGAGTGAATTTTCTAGTTAGCTGAAGATATTATGCTGGTACTGAGGGAAGGAGGCTTTGCCAAGGTAAGTATATAATTTGCAGCGACTGCAATTTCAGTGCACCTGGATGAAGATGCCCAAGGAACTCTACTATGAACTGACAAGATCATCTCAAAATGCACAGAAAGTAAATAGTTTATCCCACCTGTGCATGTACTTTAAAAATAAATAATGTTTTGGCACAATTCTGAAGAGATTAATGCCAATAAATCAATATGTAGAAGTACATTCTACAACACAATGGTATTTTTTTCCTAAATCCAAATTAAACAACGTACCAAAACTATTTAGAGCCCTTCCCTTTATGAAAACAGTATTTTGATATCTCTCCATGCTCGTATAACTAGGCAGAGGCAGACTTGTGTCCAGACAATCTATACATAATTTCTGAATCCTGGTCTGAAACTATTTATGTCATGTTTGTCAAATTAAAAGCTCGGTTCTGCTTCTGGAGGCAGTCAGCTGGATAAATACCTCTAGTCCTAGTTCACAGCAGAGACGATGGTGATGCACAGTTAGGTTTGGGGAAGGAAATAATTAAATCTACACCTTAAACTTAACTTCCTGTAAACATAGAGTTGTATTTTTACTCACAGCTATTTTCTTTATTGCTTTTCAATAAAAACGGAGTTAAAAGCTCTTGTGCTTCAAGATAGCTCTGAAGTACTAAATTCAGACACAATGACGATTTCACTAATTTTCAGAACATTTGAGATCTTTTCTCCACTGACCTGCTGAAATCTTCCACATTTGTCAACAACACCCATTGTCCTTCGATTTATAGCTTTTTAGAATAGCCGTAATGGATGCTGAAGTATTAAAGAGGGAGTAAAGTGCAGATAATTGGGGCTTGTATTTGTAAACAAGTTAGAAAGTTAGGACAAGAAAGATGATCCTGATCACCTCCAACTGTTACTTTCATTATCAAGATTTCAAAATCTCTTCATTTTTTTTGCTTCATTTTTTAAAAAAAATACATTATCTGTTTCAAACAAACATGACAGAAATCTCTATTTTTAATAAGACAGTCCTGGAAGGAACTGGAAAACCAACTATGAACTATGGAGAGATACTAAAACTTTATGTTATCATAAGCTACAAGTTCTGTTGCTAAAAATCCAGCAACATTAATATTCATGTTTCTGCAAAGTCTTTTGCATGATGCAATATTTTAACTTACAGATAATCAGTTTCAGATTACACACTTTTAAGTCTTTTAAATGAACAAAATAAATAAATATCTGGTCTTCCCTGTTATTATTTACTACAGTCCTCTTCTAAAATGCCATATCATCAGGTTGGATTGTATCAGCATCTGGCTTGGATCTTAGCAGATACATTTTTAATTACTCACGTGGTTTTTTTTCCTGATGAATTTCAACAGTTTATCTAAAACACTACAATCCAGAAATGCTTCCATGTCATATCATAAAGCTAATAACATTGCTAACTGCTTATTTGCTGACAGAACACACTGTACCCATTTGTAGAATGTGAAGAATTCAGAATTTGAAAGAAAAAAGAAAGGACTTTAACAAGGCGCATAGCACAATTTTTTGAAAAAGCTTCATCACCTATCTACGTTTAGACAATAGGCTCCTCTCCTCTAAAACCAGTTTAATTAAATACAGCTGGAGATAGCACAAAAGAATTTCATTAATTAATTGGCAACCTGCTGACACTAATTAAGCTATGAAAATTCAGCTCCCTCACACCAGATTTCAAACATTATTCAGTTACATTTGTTGGGAAGTTTGCCTTGTGTCTCTAACACAATCAAAAAAAGAGAAAATGAGCTTTGTGGTTAACATGTGTGGGAACAAAATGACCCATTATTGGAAAAATTAGGTATTAAACCTTGCACTGATACAGAAGAGAAGTTGTGCTACAGAAGCTCTTCACTGATAGATTCCCTTATGAGCAGGATTAAGGGTTTCACAACATCCTCCTTCTCCCTATATAGGAAAGAATCCCAAAACACTAATAGCGCAGCAGAGGGTAATCACCTTTATTTAATCCTCAGCAACACCCTGTGTTAAGATGCTGCAAAGCTTCATTTCACCGTTGTTCATGTGTCTGTCTGCCAGTCAAAATTTCATGCAGCAACTAATAGAAAACATACACTTTTCCCTGTATTCCATATTGTCTCAAAAATATCAAATGAGAGCTTACCTAACATTTTAACACTTAATTACACTGTAACAAGGGAGATTTACTATTTCATGTCTCAAGACCTACTGGCAATGAGTGCTTCTGCTGTTATCTGAGTGGACAGTGCTGAATGCCACCTGGTGCGAGCTCTTCCTCTTTCCAAAAGCTCAGCTCCATCTCGTGACATGAGTCAAGTTTCCACACCATGCTGGAAATTACCTGTACCCACATTATTCATTAGCAATCTGACAAAAAGAGGAACATATTAATGTTAAGTGCATTCATTAAATGAGCATGATGAATATACAGCATAAAAATGAAAAAGGAGTTTCTGATAGAAACTGATAATTTTGCTGTGGGAAAACCAGCAGACCACGACAACAATTTAAACTAAGATCATTGGATCATCCGGCTCCCACTGCTAGCAATGCTTAAAAGGAAAAAAACCCCAAAACCCCAATTTATCACATGATAAATTATATAATTAACAAAAGAAAATATGAACTAATTTTAAGGCTACACTACAGTAGCACATTATGAAGCATTAATTTGTTTTGAAACCATCATCAGATTTTACAGTCAGCAACCATGTTGAGAGATGCAATGGTTCTGAACACACAAACTGCAAATCTGAAAATATATATCCTGGTAAAGAAATTGTGATTTTAACCAGGTCATTTGGTATCTGAAGCCCTTTACATTCCATTGTTGTTTATATCATCAGTATTATTTCACAAAACAGGTTATAACAGATCCTTTGGTCAGGGTTTTGACACCTCTGCATGAGATTATGTTTAACACTTCATCAGTTGGTATCCGTATGCTAATCGTTGATGTTTAGCACCTGTTTTCTCCTTTCCCGCTGTTCAGACACAACACACAACTACCACAACTCTAACTTCGCAGTGCTGAAGAGGTATTTCACCACTTCACAGAATAAATCAGATCTATCTTTTGGAAACATAGCAAAGCAAGTCCTGTCTCCACCTTAAATAAAGTGGTAGAATGACTGAGGTAACCACTTCTCACAAATACTTATTTTTTAACTAGTTCTGTTAATATATCAAAAAGAAGCAGGTCAGTTACGGAGAATGGGAAGGGACTGGCAGCGTGTCAGCCTCTCCTCACCAGGTTCAGGACTTCTTTCTGGGCATTGTCCACCAATTTCCATATCATACACACACTGGAGCTGTGTGGCAACCCATTACACTTGTTAACTGAGCATACTTCATTATAAAATAATCCATGGATTAAACACAATCAACTTATTCTTATGAATTTTCTATCACGGATTTCAATGACTAGTACTCTGTGTTGCTGGAATTAAAGTTGTCAAAGACTGATCAGATGCCCATCTCCATGGCTTTTTCTTGATTCCTCAAGGTTTTAGTGTAACTTAAAACTCACCTTCTGTCGTAACATCACCAGTGTTATGAGTTTTCTTCTTGAGACGTAAGTGATGAACAAACAGAGATAACAGGTGTTAGAATTTGTGACAAGAATTTATGCAGAGCTTTTGATCAGATAATTTTATGGATAATTTAGAAGAGATTATATAAATTCAGGGTAAAAGCATTGTGTTTGTTTTAGAGTTTACCCTATTTTTTTAAAAAAGCTCTATGGGAAGCCCTGCCTGCTACAAGTGAAAAGGAAACGAGGGGCAGAGAGTCATTGCTGCTATGAATAACTGTTATCCAAGAATACGCTAAATTACTTTAATATGAGTAATCCTCATTGATAATGCCATGATATACACTTGAATAATACTACTACTGTTACATTTGTCAATACTAGGAAAATATCAATATCCTCTCTCATATCTCTGCAGTCCAGCCCAGCAGACTCTTTTGAAACCAATTTCGAGTGTATAGCCATAACCATTCTGTCTTACGAAGGCAAAAATAAAGGTCTACCTTTTCATACCTTTGATGGGCGTTGATGGGCACAGCCATAGGGAACAGAGTGTATATGGAAATGAATGCTGGGAACGTGGTCTCTCAGTGCTCTCCTCCTTTATTACCAGCCAATCAAAACTAGCTGTAATGCATCAGACTCAGACATCTCATCTAACATCCAAGTAAAATCCCAAAGGGAGGGCCTGCAAAGAACCAAGAAAGTTAAGAAGCCTTTATCCCATTTACTTACAGTCAAGTAATGTAGATCATACTCTTTAACAAAAAAGTTTCTGATTTACTTGCGGTAAAAATGAGTACAGTAAAGCTCACAGAATGCGTGGCCTTTGCTTACAGAATTCTTAAAATATGAAAGGTGTCAAAGCATCCCAAAAGAGGAGAGACAAATGGTCTAATTTATGTCATTCAACTAGCTGTCTGCATCAAAAGAAGCCAGTGGAGACATAACCAGTGGAGTTTGAAATGTTATTCATCCAACAAAACATGGGCAACTCCACAGCCTATACTGACAGGTCCCAATTTAGTATAAAGGGAGGCTTTGATGACTTGCTTAGATGCAGAAACTTCAGTACAGGCAGTTTAGAGTTATTCAGATGAATCATACTCAAGAAGACCTAAAAAGTTACTTTATTTACCTGCTCTTTACTGTTTGACAAAGTCCCTAATAAATTTCCAGACATGAGCTAGTTTAAGGTTCTTTTTACTTCTAGTTTAGTAACATTTAGTGTTATTTACAAAAAAAAAAGTCTAATTAAATAGAGAAACATAAAGTTTTACCCTGTTATACTTATTAATTAGGACAATTGCATATCTGTGTCAGACATTAGTACATACTTTAAAACTCGGAGCAGAAGAACAACAACATCACTGCTTCAGGCACTGCTGCTTGAGCTTTCAAGATAACCTGAAGCATAATTTGGCTTCGTGTTGTAAGCAGGTCTAGAGCCAAATTCAGCATTCCCTGCTGAGCTAGTCTAGATATCACATGTAGCTGTGGCATAAAAATGTATAAAAGAACAGAAAATTGACCATTTTAATTTGAAGAACAGAATACATTGCATAAAGCTTTCCAGCTCCTTGACGTTGAACATAATAGTGCCTGACAGTTCTAGGGTTAAGTAGCCACTCATTCAGCGCAGCATCGTTTATCTGCCAACACGATGTGTCTCTTGTTGTTACTTCAAAGAAAAAATTCAATAAAAATTTAAATAAAAACAGATCTGTCAGTATAAAGCTTTAATATTTTACACTATACTCCGTCTCTTTCCTTTGTAAAGTGCTTTCATGCTTCCTGAACTCGTCCTGCGGTGCACAATTCTTATTATTTAAAAAAAGCAACAACGAATCGCGTTTAAACATCTACATTTTCCTGAAACATTAACATTTATTTTTAATAGCCGTCACTCTGAAACTGGCCTCACTAAGTACTGTAGAATGTTTTAGGACTCTATGTAGATTGAGAGAGCTATAAGAATATATATGTTAAGTACTTCAGCGTCGTTCTATATAAGCAGGTTACTTGGTTAAGCATTCATGATTCAGAATACAACACTAATGGCTTCATTTCCAAGCATAAATCTTCTCTTCCATGCACATGAAGCATACAGCAGGCCTGGATTCCATATAGTCTCTCATACAGAACTTTTGCTGTTACAGACTGTACTATAAACACACTTTGAAATTAGGGAAACAAAGGATTCCATTACTCAACACAATGACCCCTCTGTGTATTTCTGACCAATTTTTCCTTTACCCACCCACATATTTTATGAAACTAACAATTAAATACTGCAGTTTTCACTGTTTAAGTCGGACTCGTGTCTCAAAGCTGCTAGATCCAAGAAATCAAAGACAGTTTATGAGAGATAATTAATGTTTCTCTTCCGTAAGCGCATACAGCAAGGTATGGTCTCTCCATGTTAAGCTTTCTCATTGTAATATACATATATAATGTAATATAATAATATAATAATATAATATATTGTAATAATAATACAATGATTAATCTATTTAGAAATCTCTCATACTATTTAATAATTCAGCTCTGGAATGTAATGACTTTGAGAAGAAGTGAGCCACTGGCCCCTGGAATGTAATGACTTTGAGAAGAAGTGAGCCACTGGCCCCTGGAATGTAATGACTTTGAGAAGAAGTGAGCCACTGGCCCCTGGAATGTAATGACTTTGAGAAGAAGTGAGCCACTGCCCCCATGTAACAGATTCAGATTATTATAGCTTCAATATAACATATTCTTTAAATTTGATTGCACGCTCTAAAAGAAAAATTAACAATGTACCAAAGCCAATATGTTCATATAAAAAAAAAAAAGATTGTAAAATAGGATGATAATTATATGCATATAAACAGGCTCTCTTCTATTTGATTTTATAAGTTTCTTCCAGGCAAAAAATACTATCATCTGTTTTCTATCCCAGTTACAAGTTTATAACCACACTACAAATTACAGCACTAAAATTTTGTGAAGAAGATTATGATGAAATTGCCATTTCATATCAAATTTACTGGGCAAAATATAGGCAGTAATATGATAACAGGAATAATCTATTATCTTATTTGAGTATCTTCATTATATGAAAAGATAGTTGCTCCACACTATTTGACAAAATGCTTGGAGTGTTTTTAAAAGTCGTAAACCTCTGTCACTCTCTTCTTTACACAAGTGTTAACTATGAAGTCCTATCATAAATTATGAAATAAGAGGGTTTATGTGAACCCAATAATATTAAATCTCTTCTTTCAATGATAAATTTCATGCAGCTGAGAACCGCTCATCATTTATTTAGTCCCCACAAACCAACACCTGAATTTGCTTCCTTCTAACTTCACTTCACTGCTTATCTTTCTTTTCTTAGAAGAAAAATTGTAGCTGGATCTTCTCACTCCTGTATTTTGCGCTATGGACTGACCTGTATCCTCTCATTTTGTTACCAGTTATGAACCCAGATAATCATCACATAACAGTCTAACTGAAAGCATGTTCCTATCCATATCACCACTGAAAATAATCTGAAATCCCAAAATAACCTACATGTCCTCTCAGACACTCAGACCACTGTACTGCTAATTACATAGACTTTTCATTTGTTAAATAGCTCAACTGCTATTCTAGCAATTGATTATAAGTTCCTGCCTTTGCAAGTTTTAAGTGTTTGATGACCTATTCTGAGATCCTCAGATGGATAATATTATTAATTGATTATTATTTACAGTGGAAATCATGGAACAGAATCATAGCAGCACCAATCACTTCCCTTTAAACTGCAAAACCTACTCCTGTATTTTTTTTTCCTTAAAAGAATACCCTAAGAAATGTTTGCTTTAGAAAATCAGGAATAAAGTATATAAAATTCTTGGCACTGAATGAAAAAAAATGTTTCTTCCCTCTTCCTGATTTGTATCTGGCAATCATGCCATAATGCATACATCACACAAAATTCTACTTCATTATTTAGAAATAATACACAAATAAAGTTTGAAATCTTATTGTGGAATTGTAATCATGCAATCAATGAAAGCACAACAGTTAATCAATGGCAGCCTCACCAGTGATTAGTTTATTGTAGGGGCCGACTTCCTTGGGTCCTTGATTAAAAAACTCGAAGTTAATTCAAAGCAACACAAGGCGACTAGAAAAGCATTGTCTGTTCCCTAAAAAAGCCGTGATTTAAAAGTTATCTATCTGACAAACAAAAGAAAAACAAAACAGCAAAAACCCAACCTCGAACCACTTTTAATATCTGCACAAGCGTGCTAAAATAGCAACTGGTAAATTTAAGCTTTCAGCTAGTAAGGAAACAGTGAATGGCTTGCTGACTCTGCCCATTAATTATCTGCTGTAACATTCACAAATTTTCAGTATTTCAGACAAGCTTAGATGAAGATCTAATTCCCTCTGGAATTCAGAGGCATTTATCAGATAAAAAGAATTAATCTAAAAAGTTCTTATTGCTCAAAAGCATTCAATGCTAGAGATCTTCTTTCCAACAGCAGCTTTCATACCTGCCCTATAACAATGCAGTGTTAACAGATTTCTGTAGTTCAGTGAAAGTTTGGATGAATTGGTAACTCGCTGTTAAAACATGTGCTTCACAAAAACACATATCACAGAGGAGAAAAGCTATGAACAGCAGTAGGATGATCCTGCATCATTCAAAGAAATATCTGCCAAAAATAGAAGGAGAACATAAGCCTAAAATGATGGACAAACTGAGACTAAGCATCAGTGCAGCTCCACCTGAATGAGGTGGCCTCTATCTTCAAGGCTTCTCTGGACTCGCTGATTAATCGAGGCCAAGATATTACAAACAGCTTATATGAAATAGCAAAGTTAAATACATGCAAGGCTCTTACTCTTTTTCAATCTTGCTCAGTTCCTCGATTTCCCTTTTCATTGACTTTTCTACTCTACTTCACACCTTTGCTGTGGTACGAGCAGTAACCATTGGCTAAAATTCAAGAATAAAAGACTGATTTTGCTTTAAAAAAGAACGATGAAAGGCACAAAACTTGTACTTTGAAGCCTATCCACTTCAAGGCTAGGTCTTATTGACCTAGTAGACGTATGCTGAAAAGAAGTTCATGCCCTTAAAGTTAAATGTAAATATCTCTCTTAAATAAATATATAAAATATCTACATGCTTTATAGTTTCCTTAATTCTATGACACTGACACTTCATGTCATTTTATGTGAAGACTATAGGAAAAAACCCACTCTTGAACACTTGCCATTTTCCGTAGGCAGGTACCACTCTACATTGAAAGCAAAATTATGAAGTCCCTGGTCTTATTTAGAGAAAGGAGCTCAAAGTTAAGAAATTTATTTACTGTAGTAGGCAAAAACGTAGCACAAGAAAGCTTAATTTCTGGTGGTAGTATGCACACCGTACCATCTTTACAGGCATAAGAATAGAAGCTGTAATCAACAGAATTAGTACCATCAATGCAAAAAAGTACGTAAGATTGTAATTTGTAAGACTTGAGACTTAAAATCTAAACCACAGACTCTCTAAGCTGAATTGATGACCGAAACTTAATATTTATTAGTAATTTTCATTTTATGCATTCTGCAATATAATTTACACTTTTTAAAAATAAGTGTTGGTTCATGCTGTTGGTAGGTTAGCTTAACAGAGCCACTCAAAAAGAAAATTGTATCTGTCCTGGTATTTGCTAGAAGGAAGACAATAAGAGAATCGTGGGTCAAGGAAATACTGTTACATGCCCTTTTTGAAACTTACCTTGGACTGAACTAGATGTATCATTTTTTTTCACAGCTGAAGATAAGGAATAGCATTGTTTTTTATAGAAATTGAAAAAATAATAAAATAAATTAAAGCTGTTATGTTTTAACAAGATCAACAAGGCAATTGAACTACTAGTCAAATAGAGATGCTACTTGGGAGTCATTAAACTCTTCCATATACTGTTTTTCCAACAATCTTGACCTGTAGGGTCATCTGGCAACAACCAGTCTTCACTTGTGAGTATTCCTTTTCCCGACCTCTTCTGGATGGTAGCTATCCACTTATAATAGTCTCACCCACCTTCGCACCACTAAAACTTGGACAAAATTTATTCTTCAAATGTCTATTTTTTTAAAAAAACCTATTCTTCTTGACATTTCTTTCTTATTTTCTCATTTTAAAATTATTTTGCTTCTACATTTTTAATGCTTGGTGTCACAAGTGATTTCTTTCTTTATGGGAAATTAGGAAAAAAAGACAAACTCTCCAAAAATATCACCTGCAGTAGGAAATTTTCCAATAACAAGCAGCAACTCCTGCCACCTACCAGCGGATATGGCTACTCGACATTATTAAACACCTCTAGTTCCCCTCAGCTAGACAAACCCTGAAGTACCTTCTTTATTGCATTTTTTTATTGATGAGGTTTGTCACTTTATGGGATGCGGTATAATAGAGGGCAATTTAGTCACTGATGCACACAAATGTTACCTTTTTGCAGTGCATCAGCAGTAGTAATCTTTTTTTTTTCAAATATGCTGAGAAGCTGCTATAAACCTCCTCTGCCAGAGGCAAGCTCCAGTGAGTCATAGTCAGCTGTGCTAAGAGATCTTCACAGCCTGCATTTCTTAAGGTCTGCACTCACCAAATAAAGCAATAATTAAGGCACAAAAGCAGTTCAGTTTAGCATGGCCCAAAGCAAACAGCCACTGAATTATCTATTATAGTATTTGCCTGTATTGATCATCTGGGATGATGAGACAGGTCATAGGGATCTATGAACCCCAGGAGAACCTGTTAACCTTCCAGCTGATAACAGAAGTCCTGTGAATCAGGTGTCAGGAGTAGACCCTTCAGTTCTATGGATATAAAACTTTTTTTCCCTTAACCTTGGTGAAAGCAGCACTTTTAACTTTACCAGAAGCAAAAAGAAATGAAAGCAATCCTCTCGTCAATCTTTGCAAGTCATCTAAATAAAAGGCATTACAGCATGCTATTGCGTGGAGAAATAAAATTCATTGAAATGAAGAATTTTTTCCCCCAAGTACTAGAAAACACTTGATACCTGCTAACAGAAATATTTCATGGAACAAGTTACAGAAGCAGCATTTTCACCAGAAACAATCTGAACTAAATCATTCAATCACAATTTATATCTGGAAGCGAAATGTTGGACAGATTAAAAAACGTGAACACCTCCACTGAACTTGTTTCTGAATAAGCTGAAGCCGTAAACCATGATCGTCATTCACGGAGAAATAGCTCCCGGGGCCAGTAATTCTAGAGTGACAGACAGGCATGGGAGACCCTGTAAGTATTGTTACAGCCCAGGTATCAGGCTGAAATCACAAACTACTCAGTAATAATTTTGATTCCAATTGCAGCTTACGGCCCTGAGGAAATCATTTCTATCTCAGTTTTTCTCATTTTTATAAGGAAAAGGATGTACATTTTCCTATAAACCTGCTTCAGAGGGGTAGTGAGCAATTACTTATGACTTGTAAATCTTTCTGAGGTAACAAAACTCTCTTTTTCCCCACTCTTGTATTTTAAAAAGCCTTCAATATTCATAAATCTGTCTGTAAACAGTCCATGGCGCTAGAAAAACTAACCTAAGTTCTTACTATACTTCCAGACTGAAACAGAAGTGACCTAAGAAAGTATAAATGAAATGTATCAATATCAAACATTGACCCATACTCCGCCTGAGGAGGATTTCCTTAGTGGCTGTGATGGCAACATATAGCAGGACCAGTACAATTAGCAGCACTGAAATCTCCTCGTCTAGCAAGTATTCCCTGCACTGGGAACTCTTATACATATCTGTCTCCCAGATGAGTTTGTCAATGATTTTTTTTTTGTTAGTTTTGATACACACATATTTCCATTTCATGTTGAAAGAGATTCCAGACGACGACTCTGAGATACTGTTTTATATTTTATACTACCCTTCATTTTTATTTTTTTCTCCTAAAGGAAATAATGTAACAATAGTTTCATAAGCTGGCAGTAAGTAGGGATATAATGAAACACTTAAATGTAGGGTTATCTGTCAAACTTCAAGTATTTAACTGTGGAATTAAAAGGAGCTGCTGATTCTGTGCATAACTGTGCATAATGGCATCCTGGCTTGTATTGG
>WAAB01025336.1:0-26360 GCA_013389865.1 Piaya cayana
GTAAGGCCTGTACCCAAGCCAGCAAAAGCGAGTTGTGTGCTCAGCCTCAGAGTGTGTCCACGCCAAGAGCTGAGAGCAGTCCCTGGCTTCATTTCAGCACAGTCAATGTCCCATCATGGTGTCACCCCATCCAGGAGAAGCCCCACCATGTGTCGGGCACACAGGGTCGAATGCTCACTCCCTGCCCCAGTACTTGCTTTTCACATCAGGGACTCAAACCCCATGAGGGTGCTGAAAGCCACACGTCCCAGGGGCTTTGTCTCAGCTGCAACATAAGATGCGACTGGATAACTGTGACTAATGCTCTTGACAAGGCATAAAGAAGGGACAATATGAAAGAAAAAGTCTAGCTGGAGTCCAGAGTGGAGGAAGGAGAGGCTGGCCCGAAGAACAACTCCACTGGTATCTTCCACTTAATCTAACGACAGTCTCACTCATAAGACTATTTATCACGGCACCCGGTGGGGTCGGTTCTGGCAACGTGCTTTCCTTTCAGCTCCAAATGACAGTGTGAGGGCATTACTAACAGAGGAGAAAATTACAAAGTTCTAATCGCTGAATTTGGGCTGCAAAGCAAGTCAATCTGTCGCACTGCACAGGCACCACAGAATTAAATGTATTTAAAAACGGGTTAGTGCTCAGGTGGCTGTGGAGCCACCCTGAACCTCACTCTTTAAAATTCAGAAGTTTCTAGCGCTGCCCCAACGCACCACTTCTCTTTTCCATAGATCTGCTGGAAAGTAGGATGTTTGACTCACCTGCCTGCTCAACTTTGTTCGGGAAGAACTACCTGAAACAATAAAAGCAAATGAAAAAAAGTTAAATCGATGTATTTAAGAGAAAGGTTTGTCTTTTCTCCTAGGTAAGGAAAAAGTAGGAATTGTCATGAAAATATTACTTCTCACATACTAGTGGGGTTTTTTAAGTTAAAGGAGAGCACACAAAATGAACGTTTCCCTTTCCCCAGCCTGGCAGTCCCTTTGAGCAGACAGATGCTCCAAGGCCAACGATGTGGAGCTGAAGCACTTGACAGAAGGACATCAAGTGTTCAGGTCCACACATTTAGCGAGGGGCTGAAAGGAGGTTTGAGACTTAACAGCTTCTGAAGGAGGTTATGGCTTCTACGGCAGAGCCAGGAGAAAGGACCACACCACAGCTTCGCTGAAGCGTCAGTGAAAAATAAGTCATTTTAAC
The DNA here is from genome assembly GCA_013389865.1 of Piaya cayana. Lineage (NCBI taxonomy): Eukaryota > Metazoa > Chordata > Aves > Cuculiformes > Coccyzidae > Piaya > Piaya cayana. The sequence continues at coordinate 1,195 of WAAB01025336.1, forward strand.
TTAAAACAAGAAAAAGAGATGATACAGACCTCACCAGACACTGCACTAGGAGGAATTAGCAAGGCACCAATGTGGAGAGAAAACAGAGAAGGAGTAAAGCAAGGCAGAAGAGATAAAAACACATTAAAACCACCGCAGAGGCAGCACCGGGTACTTTACGTGCTTTCCCAGTTCTGGGCCCAGAGGTTTTCAGAGGAATTTCTAGGGTTGAGGTTGGCTAAGTAGTTTTAAACTACATTTTTGTTTTGGTTGCAAACTGGAAGCCACTATTTTTATCCCCAAGTCCCCCAAAGCATCTGTTTCTCTCGAGCTATCTGAGACTTCCTTTTATAAGACCTAGTTAGAGGGATATCATTATTTTTAAATGTTACTCCTTGCAGTCACACTTACATTTTATCATCATTACGTGCGCCATTATCTGTGTGTTTGAACTGTGTAATTTGAAGATGAGGAGATAAAAACCTCGCAGGGGGTCTGCGAGTTCCTTTCCCTTGAGCAAATATTTTGGGATAATACCTACCATTTGGTACAAGCCAGTGCATCCCCAATGAAAGGGAAAGCAATCCTTTTACAGGTCACGCTTTAAAGTCACCTAGAGAAAGAGGCTGCGTGGAAACATCCAAAGAGCAGGCTAAATCCCCAGCAGAGAAGGAGAATACCCTACTTGTTCCTAGCTCGTAGTCAAGGCAAAGCCATCTAGAAAAAAAAATCTGTACAAGCACCGTTTGCTTTCCCTGGAAACGCTGCATTCACAGGGAGTTCTGTTCGCTGCAAAGAGTAAAAGATGGGGATACATCAAGCTGTTTCATGGTTGGACTGTAAGACAGAAGACAGTACGTCTTATTTAATGAGCTACGTGGAGTCACAATTACAACAGGCCTGACAAGGCGGTAGTTTTGCACCACTTAAGGGTGCGTATAATGTGATGTAAATGCAGCTCAGGTCATTTAATTTAGGAGGCCGCTTTGGTTCTGCTGCTTCTGTAACTGATTTACCTTGCTGCTACTAATGGCTATGGGGATTTTTTTATTGCCTCATCACTGCCGTCCCTAAATGACGGGCAAGGAAATGAGATCTACTCCAATCTCATCCTACAGCAGGGAAAACACACTCTCCTTTCACTCAACAGGCTTGGTACATCGTCAGCTTCCCCAAGCACAGGTAGTGGGATGCTACCACAACACAAGAAAAGCAGCAAGAGACCAAAAGTCTCAACGTCTGGGTCTAATCTGAGACACGGGTGCATACAGGAATGATGTCTAAAACCACCTGTCAAAGGAACAGTCAGATGTGTCGTGCAACCAGCGACAAGACAAGCAGAACCTCGGTTTCTGACAAGCAACAGCCCCAGGCTGACCTAAGACTGTTGGACTCGACAGCGCACTTGGAGTAAAGCTGCTACGTTGTCCAACGGCTCAAGAGAACAAAGTAGTGAACAGCCACACCTTATGGGTTTGGGTTACATTTTTCACACCTGTTAAGGTCTTCTAGCAAGAAATTTTGACCTTTCTGTAACCTGTACTAGAAACCCTAAAGAGAAAATCACATTCCCTCTTCCACCCTGGAGTCATAGAATGCTTTGGGTTGGAAGGGACCTCAATGATCACCCAGTACCCCCCATCCTGCCATGGAGACCAAGGTAAGCAAGGCAAATTTTAGACAGAACAGCACTAGTTCACCAGGGGTGGGAACAACCGTAAGCAGTTTGTAGGTAAGAAAAACATGGTGGGGACAGTAGGGGACCTTTGCTTTGACTCCTGCTATCCAAACCCAGATCAAAAAGAAGCTGCCACTTGAAAGTTCAGTGAGTGAAAACGAACTCCAGTGTCCTAGGCTGAGTAATACACCCAAGGACTCAAAATTTTTTTTTCATTACTAAGAGCCACAGGGACACCTGGAAGTGTGGGGAGGCTTGTCAACCCATGGAATTACCTTCACTGGTAGCCAGCACACCTTGGGTGTCACTAGGAGGCATGCAGGGTGCTGAGACCACGGCTGATGCACACGTAGCTCATCCAGGCTGCCCAACCCTACCTGGAGCTGCCACTGCCTGCCATGTGCCCCCCAGGGAGAGCGCGTGCACACACCTACGCATTCCTTCTGCATTATTCCATGGGAGGTTCATTCCTTTGGCCACCGATCCACTGCGCTGCAAGCGAAGCAGCTCTCTGAGAGTCAGCACGAAGACAAAAAAGCTTGACTGGCATCTCATCAGATATGAAGGGCAGATACAAATCATGTGAGAAAGACGTTTCAATAAGCGCTGCTGTCAGGTTTATGTGTCTCCAAACCTTCAAACAAGAATCACGACAGCCCAGAAGAGGACAATTGATTCTGTGTATTATTCTAGACACACAAACCTGCAAGTAGGTACAAGTGAATTCTGTCTGAAACAGATGTTGACATACTGAAGGGAAGTCTCCAGCAACTGCCTTTCCTTCTTCTCTTCCCCCTCAACACGAAGCTGGCAAGTGTCCATATCAGGTGCCAGGGAGACAAACCTTCATCCTGGTCTTCTCCATCACATCATAGAATCATAGAATCACCAGGTTGGAAGAGACCCACCGGATCATCGAATCCAACCATTCCTATCAAACACTAAACCATGTCCCTCAGCACCTCGTCCACCCATCCCTTAAACCCCTCCAGGGAAGGGGAGTCAACCACATCCCTGGGCAGCCTCTGCCAGTGCCCAATGACCCTTTCTGTGAAAACTTTTTCCCTAATGTCCAGCCTAAATCTCCCCTGGCGGATCTTGAGGCCATTCCTTCTCGTTCTGTCCCCTGTCACTTGGGAGAAGAGCCCAGCTCCCTCCTCTCCACAACCTCCTTTCAGGTAGTTGTAGAGAGCAATGAGGTCTCCCCTCAGCCTCCTCCAGGATAAACACCCCCAGCTCTCATCGTGACTGTCATTTGGGGAGTCCTTCTCCAAATAAGTGGATTCCAATAACCAGAGCTGCTGCATTTAAAACTTATTAAAATACAGCTATATAAGCATACGATATTGATTCTTCATGGCCAGCCTTTTAGCATTACTCATGGCCATTTATTCCTTGAGCATCCAACTAAACTTAGAGAGCCTTCATTTCCCACTGTTGCTCTGAACCAGGCTGAGTAAACAGCGTTACTCACTGTATCCTTCAAACTTGTTGAGCTTTTGTGCTCTTAATTGAGAAATTTAAACTATTTCCCTCTTGTAGGTGCATGGGGCTAGAGCACTAATTACCTCTAAAGTTAAGACTTTCAGAAAATTCCCTGAACCATCAGTCAGAAGCTTTCAGAATTGCAAGTTTGCTACAGAAATCGTGAGAGCAGAGAATGGAGGCATGGGGGGAAGGAGCAATTTTCAGAAGCCGACAGAGGAAGTGCACCACTGAGTTTGGAATTCATCTCGCATCTCTTGGTTCCAGTCCAAATGCTTAAACCGCAAGATCATCCTTCAGGCCTAGGACACCAGCAAAATCTTTAACTCTTGTGTTGTAAGATCCTGAAGGTTTTATAAGAATTGCTTCGTGGCACAGGTGGCCTCCGGTTTAGGAGAGGATCTTGATCTGACTGCTCAAGGTTTGAAGACAGAGAGACAGGGTTTGTGAGAGGTCTGTTGGATGACAGCCCCCACAGGTTTGAACATCTGCTTTGGGCATTTCACACCCTGGACATGATGTAGCGCTCCACATATTTCTGCCTCAGCTGTGCTACATCTTGCTGGGATCTGAAAATGGTGAGAGAGATTTTTTCCAGATACGACGTCTTACTGAGTGTCCTTCACCGGTCCTTCCCCGTCCAACTTCAGAGGGGGTGGGGGGAAATGAAATATTCAGAAGTTTAGGAAAACTGTAAAGTTGTGAGTAGAATTTCTAAATACCTTGGAAAGAGAATATTTAAGCACAAACTATCGAGGTCTCTTGGAGACAAATTGTGGGGAGGGAGAAGGGAGGTCTTCTGCTGTCCAAATTATTGCTTTTCAGAAGGTATAAAAATACTGTGACCCCATTTCTTTTCAGCACAGAACCAGCCAGAAAACGAAGTGAAACATGTTAATTATCATAGCAAGACTGACGGCTCGGGAGGGAGAGGAGGAGGAGGAGGAGGAAGAGACATGTGTCTACATGCTCAGTACCAAAGCAAGGAGGGCTGAAACAAAACAGATGCATATTTAAAAGCAGCGAGTCTCACTGGGGACGGACACATGCACGTACATACATGACCCTCACGGCCACTCACCCATTCTCCCTTTGGCCTGAGACCAGAGAAAGGACAATTGAAACAAATGGGGTCACAGTTTAGCACATACAGAGCCACCTAACGGGGAAAAAACCTTCCTCTTTCTATTTCCAATGACTGAAAGAGAGATTGTTCCACCACTTCAGCTTTTTGGCTGCACGGCCCCTTAGAACAGAGTGCAGTGAGCATTTTATCTCATCTCCATTTTCTAAATCTAGGTCACCTCAATCTGTGGCTGCACTGCTAGTGATACCTCTGTGATGTGCCACAGCCCAGGCTTCGAGCAAGTCAGCAGCAACTTAGGAAACGCTGAACAGCAGGCGAAGTGCAACTAGCAAATGGGGGAGCTGCTCATAGAATCACAGAATCATAGAATCACCAAGTTGGAAGAGACCCACCGGATCAACCATTCCCATCAACCACTAAACCACGTCCCTCAGCACCTCCTCCACTAGTTCCTTAGACCCCTCCAGGGAAGGTGACTCAACCCCCTCCCTGGGCAGCCTGTTCCAGTACCCAATGATCCTTTCTGTGAAAAATTTTTTCCTAATATTGAGCCTAAACCTCCCCTGGTGGAGCTTGAGGCCATTCCCTCTCGTCCTGTCCCCTGCCACTTGGGAGAAGAGCCCAGCTCCCTCCAGTCCCTGCACAGCCACTGAAGGAGGTAGATCACCTACCTCTCGTCATGGCTCACCCAAGAATCATAAAATAACTTGAGTCAGAAGGAACCTTAAAGCCCATCCAGTTCCAATCACCCTGCAGGGACACCTTCCACTAGATCAGGTTGCTCAAAACCTCATCCAACCTGCTTTGAACCCCTCCAGGCATCAGGGAGCCACAACTTCTCTGGACTCACTCTAACAGACCCATGTTCCTCCTGTGCCGAGGACTCCAGAAGTGAATGTGGGACTCCAGGTGAGGTCTCATCACAGCACAGTGCTGGTCACACTTCTTTTGATTTACTTCTTCAGCTGCTGGACATAGCAGTGGTAGAATGCATCTGTTACCACCATGCTGGTCCAGTACAGCTACAAAACTCACCTCTAGTAAGACGAAAAAGGAGTGGAACAGACTGAGAAAGTGCTTCAAACACCGCTGTCAAACTTCCTAGAGATGTCCTAATGTCTCTCTTTGGGATACTGGCAGATCTGAGACCAGCATAACTGAAGCAAGGAAATGGAATCCGAAATCAGCCTTTGTAGTTCAAGAAACGTGGACTTTTCCCTTTCCGTGCTTGTGTGGGATAGTTCCTTGAAAAGGCCTAAAGGATGCACACGCACAAGAGTGACTTATTTGTCATAGCAACGTTGACTGGTGCTAACTAGAAGAAGTGGTGCTTCAGATCTGCTTTAGATTAGGAAGAGACAGGAGAAATAAAAAGAGCATCTGACACCAAAATAAAACTATTTTGGTCACTGCCATCTCTCTCATTCTAAATGAAGCAATTGTGGGCTACGTTTGCTTTGCATTCATAATTAGCAGACAGAACAGATGGCAAAGGCGTCACTTAAAGCCACACGTCCGACAAAATAACCCAGGCTGCCAGTGTAATTTTTCACTAGGAACAAGGAATACTTTCCCCTCTTCTTCCCATTGAAACGTATCCCAGAGAAATGAGGCCAGCAAATGTTTGCATCGAGTAGGGGATCCACCGCAAGAAGAAACCCATTGTGTTTCAGAGCGTGCTGATTACTGGCTGAGCAAGGAAGAAAAGGACAATACCAAAAGGATTGCTAAGAGAATAAAAAATAGGGATGGAAACTCGCAATACGTTGCCAGCAACGTAACAAGGGGCTCAAAGAAACATATATTCTCTTCTCCCTTTAGTCTTGTGGTTCAGGCACAGGTAGGAACTCAGGACATCTGTGATTCATTTATAAGAGAGCTTAAGAGGAGGATCATTATCTGTAAAGGTAACCCTTGTCCCACACCCACACCTGACTATACAAGCATATTAAATACACTTGCCCTCTCCACACCTACCTCAGTTTAAGGATAGTGGCAAACAAGCAAGGCACACACAGTCCAATATCTCCCTCACTGCATGCAAACAGTTTGTAACCACGGCCAGGGAAGGCTCTTTCAATAGAAATCTGGAGCGTAAAACACATGTGTGGCTCTCTCATCCTACCTCTTCTGCCACAAGGAATGAGAGAAAACCCCAAACCACATACTGCTTGCTGAAAATGCCAATTGCTTCTTGGTCTTTTGGATAGGACTGTACTGTGTTTGGCTTGCGACCTTCAGAATCCAGGTATGTGAAGATCTCAGAGGAGGAACTTCTCTGGGGAATCTCTTCTGACAGCCCATCTGGTGTGACCAAGGCCCTTTGTGAAGTTCTTAGCCTCCTACAAAACCCTGACAATTTAATCGCCATGAACATCGCTGCTTGTTGAGAAGAAAAAGGAGACAAGATACTAATATAGTTTTGTTCCTTTTATAGCCTTGTGAGGTCCTCCGACAGCCTCGCTGATGGACTACAAGAGGGTTTTGGCACCCCATTCTCTGAACGCTGGGGATAAGCTGTTCCTAGCATGCATGACTGAGCAGTATCAGGACACAGGCTGATAGGCAATATAATAAATGTCATGAGCCTCGCCTCATTCATATTGCAAAATTGCTGGGAAGCAGGAGCTTCTGTAGCTGTTGCCGTCTCAAAATGTTGTCTCCGATACTGTTAAGATGTTAATAATTGTGAGTCTTTTTCAGCTACTGCAGCCACAGGTCTCCCCTCTCAGGTACTGCCAATGTATTAATACTTGTATGCCTCAATAGCTACTGCAGAGGACGACTCTGCTCTCTGATGTTGTAAATACACTGAAAATAACGAGGCGCAGCACTACTGGAGCCTGCTCAGCTCATCCTCAGCAAAACAAAATCACTTAGAGGAAAAGCACAGATATCTAGGAAAGAGCACAGACCTAGAGAAAAAGAGTATAGGTCCCTGCAAGAGTAACTCACCTAGGAAACCACGTAGAGCTAGGACAGACCTCAGCAGGAACCAAAGCTACTCTCTCCACCTCCCTCCCTTGGTCAAAGACTTCTGAATAAGGTGAAATACATTGAGGCAACCCCTCTATCTGCCAAGTGTGTCCGTTAGGAGCAGTACAGATGGGCTGCCTTAGCACAAACCCTTTCAGCAAGCCCTATCGGATCCCGATGATGCTTTGAGCAAACTTCTTAGCAGTTCTGCTTCAGGCCTTTCCATCCTTGATTAACCCCATTTTCCTCCAAAAGTATTCATAGAACCATAGAACAGTTTGGGTTGGAAGGGACCTTAAAGATCACGCAGTTCCAGCCCCCTCCCACTGAACAGGTTGCTCAAAGCCTCATCCAACCTGGCTTCAAACTCCAACTGCTGTGTGTGCCGAGGAGACCTTACAGCAACCTTCCAGTATCTGAAGGGGCTACAAGAAGGCTGGGGAGGGACTTCTTACAAAGGTTTGTAGTGATAGGGCTGGGGGTAATGAGTATGAACTAGAGAGAAGCAGATTTAGACTAGGCATAAGGAGGAATTTCTTCACGAAGAGAGTTTGGAGGCCCCCTACATGCCAAGCCATCAGGACACACAGCCCAGGGGCAGAGCTTAATACCCTCCAAATTTAGAGCTTGACATTGGTCCACTGGCATGACTTTAAAACACTCAGACACTGCTCTAAATTAGGAAAGTGCTCCACAAATGCTCCTAGAGCTGTTTTGCATCTACTGGGAATTCCCTTTAGACTTGTAAGAGAGGGAAGAGCTGCTACCAGGATCCTGCTTCCACCACCTCTGCTGCTTGCAAAGAGGCCCAGGAACATTTCACAGGGGCTACAACTCTTGCAGGAAAAAAAAATTACACTGCAAGAAATTCACCCCAATGTTCTGAGCCTCATTCCACAAACTGACTCAGGTTGCTTACAGCAAAGTGGGGATCTGAGGTGCCCAAGAGAATGATCGCAGGATATCAGACTCAAGTCTTAGCTACCCGGTTTGCTGCTCTGATCCCTACTTCGAGGACTACATCTATGTTCTGCGTTAAATTGTCGGCAATTAAATTGCACAAGCAGTCTTCAAATTCAAATAAGTAATCTTTACATTAAGAGTCACCGAAATCACAGAATCACCGGGTTGGAAGAGACCCATCGGATCATCAAGTCCAACCATTCAAATCAAACACTAACCCATGTCCCTCAGGACCTCGTCTACTCGTAACTTAAACACCTCCAGGGAAGGCGAATCAACCCCCTCCCTGGGCAGNCAGCCTAGTTGCTCTTCTCTGGACACGCTCCAGAGCCTCAACATCCTTCAAATAAAACAATTCTCTAGTCAAATCATTACTCCAATCACTGGAGGAGATAGGAAGGTGAATACCAACCTTGAGACCTGTCAATACTTAGTTATTCATGCAAAGTGGAACAGCGTTAACATAGGCTGGAGTCCGGCACACATTCCTGCAAGCGGGATGGGGTTCAAATTTCCTAAAGGCAGGGGCGGTAACTGAGCCAGGGTGTCCTACATCTGAGGTGACCGCGCTCCTGAGACGCTTAATGATAAGAAGATGCTACTATGGCTGCTGCTGCCTACTGCTCTTCCTTCATCTTGTCAAATCCAGCCTCTAAAACAATCTGTTTTGCTTTCTGAAAGCTCAAGACTTCTGTTAAGCATGAAAAAAAATGTAGGGGCAAGAGATTCCTTTTTGGGGAGGGGAAACAACATAGACTTTTCTCCCCAAAATTCCTAATTCTGCCACTGACCTCCCTTACCCCTAAAAATAGTCCATTATTCACACAGTCCGGGGACAGGTGAATCCCACTGAAGTCAAGGGTCGTTATAAGACTTCTGAAAACGTGGTACGCTTCTAATTTAGGCTCCAATTAATTCAGCCAGATTAACAGGTGCCAACATATTCACACACAGGGCTTAATAAAAGCGAAAGGCATTTGGTCCCAGCACTCAACAGCAGCAGAACAAAGCTGGTATGCTTATTGTTTAAGCACGCACACGCGTTACTCAGCAGTTTGCAAGCCGTGTCATCGTGCTATCTATACCCATATGTGTTATTCACTATGTTACACAGTAGGCACGTGTACATTCAATATTTAATCTGCAATAGCACTTCGGGTCATCAGTTAGACACGTGTTCTCTCTTTTAGGACGTACATAAGTAGAGAGAGATGAGTCTTGACGCAGAGGCACTTCAAATCTTCAAAGGTGAAGCCCTTTACAACGGGATTGACTGGGTCGGTTCAGCTTTATGAAGAGTCCTCCTCTAAATCTTGAGCACTGGCTATTACGTGGTGTCCTCCCAATTATCCATGGTGGGAATTTTACCTGATATGTGTAATACCTCTCGTTTCCACGGCGTTAATTTTTGCCCACAGGCAAGATCTCAGAAGCGCCATAAAGTATGCGCTTACCTCATTCCTACTGTCTAATCATAATTTCAAGAGAATGAGGTAACCAACCTCACCACCAATAAATGCATTATCATTGTTCAACGCAGGTTTCCTCCTTTGTTTTCATTTATTTAATTAAACCTTACTTAAATCTATGGTCTCGTATTAACGCCGTGTCTTCATGGCACCTGGAACGATTCCCACAGTAAGAGGCAGCCCTGAATTCCACCTAGAATTCCAAATCTCCTGCTGGAAAGCCCCTAAACTTGAGATGAGGTGTCTCTAACCAGTTCTCAGCTCACAAAAGAAGGGACGCGCAGCACTTACTGGCAGTGCAGAGGCTCCAGATCATTTCAGCAGAGCTACTCGAGGCATCTTCATGGCACAGGTCAAGAAGGCTGAAAGTGCTTTCCCTCAACTAAGCTCACGCAACTTGGCTGAGATACCTTATGAACGCCTTAACAATTCTCACAGCCTCTTGAAAAATCAAGCTTTTTATTGATTTTTGCATTTCTGAGCAAGCCGCAAACCCTCAGAGCTGCGTATTACCAGTCACTTCTGACAACGGGACCGTGTTATTGCTTGGGGCTTGCAAAATACAGATAAACGTTATCCCAACATTAAGACATACTTTCTGATAACGAGTTTAAGGTTCGTTTGGCTCTCTTTCATCCTGATACTATAAACTCCTGCCCAAATTTCTCAGGAAGGCAGAACTCAAATCCATTTAGATACACCCATGCAGTAATAATAAAAAAAAATAATTAATAGCTTGCTTAGATAAAGGCTTTCCATCTTAGGGCAGAGGAAACTATTAGTTAATTAATCATCAAGTTGGCATTAACTTATCTTTTGGCACCTACAATAAAATGTAAATCTCAAACGAGCAGTAGGGGGGGAACAAAGGAATAAGAAACTAACAATGGTTTTGGAAATGGATGACAAAATCCAAATGTTCTGCCTCACTGCTGCTAAATTAAGCGCAGTGTTATCAGTGCAAAGATTAAAAAAAGAGAGATTTTTCCTCTGAACCTGAAGTCACACTTCTTAGCTGCGCAGGACATGACAGCAATAGTGAAGACAAGAGAATTCACTCACCCTGAAAATGAGTGGAAATAATAAAAGGTTCTGTTCAGTTCTTGATTTCCCCAAGTGCAATTCTATAGAGCAGAAAAAGAAAGAAGGACATTAGTTTATTGTATGCAGCAGACAAAGAAGTGATGCCCCACGTTCCTTCCCCTCCCAGGCAGCATCCGATCCACCTTTGCCTTCGGCCATTTTCCCCTGCAGGGCACGAAGCAGGAGTTCGAGCCAACCTGCAACTGGAAAGGGCTCTAGCGAGATCCAGGTTTTAGCTGGATACTCTTCTGGGAATTAGCTTGGTGTAAAAAGTATGAGAAAAATTGTTTTCCCACCTTCCACCAGAGGCTCTCAGCTGCCGAACAAAGATGAAAGATCCTCACGTGGAATCGACTTTTCTCCAATTGATTTTGTTTAGCTTTTGAGTAAAACTCGCTCTTTCAGAGAGAGGTCACGGCCAGAAACACGTGCACGGCGCTCGGTGCATGCATCGGTTTGGGCATTAAGGGATGCACAGTGCTCCCATGATTCCTCTACCCACAGCCAAACTGCACTTTCTCTGCCTCTTGCTCTGTCTGCGTAATGAAAAGTCGGTGAGGTTCTTGTTTTGCCCTGTTATGATTATCCAGGATCTTTGCACAAGCAAAAGAGGCCTCTCAACCTCTCTGTCCGTATAACACAACAGCAGCACAGAAGACACCAAAAAAGGACGTTATACTCCCCTAAACTTCTTAAAGAATCATTTATTTTCCAGATTAAGTGTGGGAAACCTAATCTTCGAGCTGCTCCACTGTTTTCCTCTTGTTTCCTATTGTTATTGTATCACTAATTATTACAACTGCACTAGACCACAAACTGGTAGCCTCAAGGCAAATGGTTCCAAAGACCTAAGAAAAACTAACTACTAAAAAACTACTAACCCTCTCTGAGACCTTGGGCAAGTCCCATGCTCTTCTGGTACATCAGTTTCTCATCTGTTAAGGTGAGATGAAAGCTCTCCTCTAGCTTCCAGTGACGCAGTGCTAGGGGGTCCTTGAGTGCTACGGACATGGAAGTTATCCAGGGACCAAGCTGGAGAGCCAGGTTTTGATGCTCTTGGGCTCAAAGGACAGTTCTGCTGTAAAGGTTTTTGGATTGGATAGTGAATCCTAATCCTTACTACTGACTTGGTAAAATCACTTAATCTATATCACCATGTATTTCTCAGATAAACATAATTATGGTTTAGAGATTGGTGGGAATGGTTGGACTCGATGATCTGGTGGGTCTCTTCCAACCTGGCGATTCTATGTTTCTATGATAATGATCTTTCCTCCCTCAGAATAACGAAGGTGAAAACAATTAATGCTCTGTAAAACACTGCTAAAAAGAAAAATACTACATCTAGTGCCTTTACTTCCAAATCCAGAGGAGAATCAGCAAGGGAAACAATTACACGCATTTCTTGCAAAACTACAATTCATAATCATTCAGTTCGGTTCCATGTCGAATGTTTTGCAACCACCCGTGGGTGTTTATTTGATTAAAGTAAATGTGCTCCATCCTGCCCAGGCACAGAGCTGCCTGGTTAAGGAGACAGAAGTCTGGATGTGCACTTTCACTCCTCCAGAAAGCTGCTTTATTACCAAATGTTCTGCGAATAAAGGAAGGTAGAATGACAGCCTTAAACTATCTTTGCTCTTGCCTTTAATTCAAGATCTCCTGCATTTGTCTACAATGACTTCCCAGGAGCCCTGCTACCTTCCAAGACTCTCTAGAGTCTATAAACTCAGAAGGCACGAAGGCACCTGAGACCGGGCAGCTCCAGCAGCCGCGTGGCACCTGCAAAACTCACAGTATTCCACTAAGCCAAGTTCATAAAGCAAAAATCAATGTATTTCTAACCAGCACGGCCACTTAGGCACAGCACAGAGCCCACAGCTTCTCCGAGTCCATCCAAATTAAAACGTTACTTCCACAGATTCACAAACCACCTCTAATATTCCCTTTCCTTCTGTTCCCCTTTTTTTTCACCAAAAGGATGGGAAGTCCAACAATCCAGCATGTTCTGATCAAAGGCACAAAACCCACCAAGACCCGGTCTGAGCTGCATCAAATTCCACTCAGAGGCCACGTTTTTTTTCCCCTCAACTTGTCCAGCCACAGCGACTCACAAATCCACACCAAGGAGAGACAAAATGCTTCTGGATCTCTAAAGAAAGAGAGGATGCAGGTTTAGGTGGTGGGGTTTTGGGTTTTTTTTCTAGTGCATCTTGCATTCATTAATTTCATTTCAAGAATGAAGTCAGATTTTTTTTTTGTTTTGTTTTAATGTGGTTGGTTATTTGACGAGCGAAGCATTAGATTTGTGAGTTGTTCCGCAAGCCAAAACATGCTCCCCTTTCATTCATAACACTGAGCTGCTCTGCGTTAAACAGCCGATTATCATGAATGAAGTGGGTGTAACTTCCTTGAAATCCTCCAAAGACCTGTCAAAGCAGAGCTACTGCGGCTCGGCTTTCTCCTTGAAGCGCACAGATCATTGGTTTAATTGTTCCACGCTGAACTTGAAATATGCTCGCCTGGTTCAAAGCATCAGGCCGTATCACTTTTGGAGGAGGAAAAGGGAAGGGTGGAGAACGGTGCCTCGGGATAAGAGAGAAAAGTGGCTGTGTGTCTCAGCCATCGCATTTAGATTTTCTTTTGGAATCTAAATTGAGCTTCATCCATTTAAAAGTGTGTCAGGCAAAACCTTAGAAATCAAAGCCCTGGCCTGTTTTGCATGGATAATCAAGAGCCGCTGGCTCTTTTTGTAAGAGGAAACGTTTAACCCTAAAGAGAAGAGGACCGATCGTATGGTTAAACTGCTAGCCAGTGACTCGGAAAATTTAAATTTGACTCCAGGTCTGTCACTGTCCATCCTATTTCAAAACCTTTGGTGCCACTTGTACAAAGGAATTTGCTGATATTTGCAAACTGTGATGGTCTTTAAGCCTAGAGACTGCAAGATTGCACTTCTGCTAATAAACAAACACACTAAAATCTGTGTCTATGAACTCGTTTAGTATAAGGAGCTTACCAAGGATGGTCATTATCGTCCACAAAAAGGCCTGCAGCATCTCATCTCTTCATATTATCAGACACCAATGGATGGATCTTGGCCAGCAGTAAATTGTGACGGTACCACTGACTTTGGTGGATCCACTAAATATCTGATTCACACCTGGCCTAACATTTTTAAAGCCTGGCAAGCTAGAGATTCCTAGAGTCATGGAACGGTTTGGGTTGGAAGGGATCTGAAAGCTCATCCAGTTCCAACCCCTCTGCCGTGGGCAGGGCCACTTTCCACTGGAACAGGTTGCTCAAAGCCCCATCCAGCCTGGCCTTGATGGTCTAGACAACTACAGGAAAGTAAGTAAAGAAAAACACAACCTGTGAGTATAACACACTTATAAGGGTTAGTCTCAGGAAACACTGGGGCACCGGTGAAAAGTATTATATTTTTTATATTTCAGCTCAGATTTTCTGCCAAATTTCATTATCTCCCCCAGAACAAAACCCATGATAATAAATCTTGATGGTAGTTTCACGACAGCAGTTTTTACACAACTCTTCACAACTATAACTCTACCGAGGGCTGGTGCTCTTGGAAAACACAAATATTTATCCAACATTTTGGAAATCATAAAACTTATAATACACCATAGCCAGCTCCAGAGACTTCTGCTGCTTCCCACCAGCCCCTTACTCCTTTTTCCCTGCAATGAGGTGATGCCCACCTGGGACCATTCCCACTCAACTGGAGACCGCGCTCTACTCTAAAGCCGTCCCCTCTCCTCAAGGCACCAGCAAACTGAGCTGAAGGCGCCCACAGCCTAAGCTAAAGGTGCCCACAGCAGGGCAGGTCCTCTCCAGCTCCATCTTATAAAAAATCCGCAACTCCTCCGTATGGAAACCACAAGACCGCGTCCCACAGCTTTGTTCTGCTCCCATTAAAGCGAGCAAGAATTGTGACAGTGGTTTAAAAAGCAGCGAGAGCTGGCGGACATGCAAGCAGGTCCGACAGGTTGCATTTTCACTCTCATTGCTCTTACGGGCATGTGGATTCATTTCTGTTTATCTTTAGCTGGCATTCGGTCCTGGACTTAAACTGCATCTGTGGTTGCATTGCTGTGAAATGTATCACTCCTTATGACTCACGCGGCAAAGGACACATTTGTAAACTGACCCACCATTGACAAAATCCTCTCTTTCTTCGTTTGTAGGAGGCGAGATGAGGCATAGGTTCCTCGTCTGATTCATTTCCTGAGGAAATTTTTACTCTCTGCATCTTTTTCAGTCCTTGCTCAGTCAGAGAGTAGTGAAGTGATTAATAGAAAATCCACGCTTGACACGGAGTGGAAGGAGGATTCATTCAAATTCTTTTAAAATCAGCGCTTAATTAATTGCTTAGAAAAACAACCCATTGCCAAAAATGTGTGGGGTTGTTTTTTGGCTGGTTTTTTTTATTCTCCTCCTCTTTTTTTTTTTTTTTTTTTTTNTTTTTTCCCAGTTGAGAAACTAATTACAGGCAACGACAGACAGCAAATTGCACGAAGGACAAATCTGGCACCTTTGGAAATCAGCCCCTGAGAAGGAAGAACGAGCGACCTGGACAGAGCTCCGGGCAGCTCCAGCTCTGCTGCGCCTGGTGCTCGATCTAATTCATTTACAGCCAGCTCTGGTTCTTTCTCACAACACCGCAGAAATCCGAGGAGAGCTGGATATCTAACACCTCGGTCACACACAGACAATGATCAGGAAATTAAAATTGCTAGAAATAAAAGATAACAGACAGAGAGCCCTGAGGAAACTGCAGCAAGTTGCTTGACTGCTTTTATCTACCTGATTATTTATATCAAGACAGTACTAACCAAGTCCGGATCGGGACGGGGTTGTGAACAATCCCTGGGGCTTGGAAGGCTGTTCGGAACTTGGCACTCAGGATCAGGCACTTTTCTGCATCCTATTAGGGTGGACAGTGTTAGCCTACAGAATCAGGGAGAAAAAAAAAATGAGTGTGTCCTTTCCCTTCATTTCTTCTCCCTCTCTCTGCACATTCTTCTCCTCTCGTCTTTTTCACTGCGAGCACTGAATGATGGGATTTTTGACATCAGAGGAAAGTCATCCTTTCTCCACTCCCCCAGCTCCTGTCCGCTTCCTCCTTATGCACGTCTGTTCGTTTGCATATTATATCCCTGCTCAAAGAACGGGATCAGCTGATCCGACCACAGCTTCATCTAACTAAGCATCCTAAATCCTGCTCAAAGTAGACTAGACTGACTGGCTCATTCCCCCTGGCAGTCAGCTACCAACAAGCCTTTAAAGTGCATTTTGTAACCGCTACGTAGCTGGCACCGACTATAGCAAAGTCATTATTTAGTCAAGGTAAAGTGACCTCTATTTACTTAGACAGCTCGGCTGCCTACAGGGAATAACTGGATGGGAGATAAGTGACAATTTGCTGGGAAAGTTTCGCTCTGGCTGGGCTGACGCTTGCTTACAATCAGCTAAATGTTTGGCCGGTTCATGCCCTTTCTCCTACAGTTTCTCCAGCCCTTTGATTTATTACCTGTGACTAGACAGCAAAGGACCCCATCCAATTTCAGCACATTTCTGGGAAGCCAGAGACAGACGAGAGGCTTGTTCAAGTAAGTTTATTTTGTGATCCCCAATAAATACCCTGTTGATGATCATAAGCTGCCAGGCACCTGCCATAAGCTGTTTCTTGGTGTATTAAAGAATAGCAGAACTCAATCAGGTCTTTTTTTTTTTTTTTTTTTACATGCAATTTCTCATTTTTACCCCCTCAAATGACTCCAGGCATCACTGCAAGAATGCAAGTTCATTCCAGCTGCACTTTAGGGGGTGGTGACCAGGACCGCACGCAGGGTCAGGATCACGACTGCTACAAGCTGAGCACCACCCCAGGAACCACGTAAGCAGTGACTCAGGCATGACTTTGAGTCACGGCTCTTCTCTGGCTTCCTCCTTTCTCCGGGGGGCGGAGGTAGGAATTTCCTGCTGCCCTGTCCTTGTAAATCACAACGTCCTGTTGCAGTAACACAGCTGGGAGGGACGGCGAGTGGGAGAAGTGGAGCTGGTGCCCAGTCCACCTGCCCCAGAGGAGGAGAGATGGGGCAGACTGCCCCACTCAGGCAATGCAGACTGGGAAGACGGCGGAGATACCAGAGCAGGACCTTGTTCCCCTTGCTTCACATCATAATTTAACCTGTAGGATGGTCCTGACACCTTCAAACACCTAACAGCTTGACTGAAACTGAACACTATCCATCCAGCAAACAACCCAGGGACACAATTTTCATCTTGCGAACACTCTAATTACCCTGATATAATCTAGGCAATTTCTCTGCCTTTCTTCTAAACAGTGAGAAGAGAATCAAGTCGTAAATGTCTGCAAGCCATCCCCTATATCTATGCCTGTTAAGGCGAAAACCAAGACATTAAGTTGAGATTCTTGGACAAATCCAACCATTAGTCGTCACTCTGTGCAAGTCTGCCCTGCCGTCCTTCAAAAACGTTGAACTCAATTACAGTTGCAGCTGGAAGGATTTCGCTATCACAAAAGAACTCAAAACCATGAAGGAGCTGTGCCCTGATAAACCTGCGATAAACCAATGTGTACCTGTAAGAAAAAGGACCGTGCATAATGAGGAAGGGAAGGAAATGTAGTAGCCTTGTGAGGAGCACCTTCCAGAGCAGATCTAACCCATTCGCTGGTGAAAACCAGTGTTTGGAGTAAGAAACTGAATGATGGAAAGGAAAAGACGGATGCTTGCAGAGATAGTTCTAAGAAGACTTTATAGAATTGTAGAATGGTTTGGGTTGGAAGGGACCTTAAAGCCCATCCAGATCCTTCAGACTGACAGACAGCACTAATTTACTCCACAGGCTCACAGGTTCACAGATACGTTGTACAGTGCTTAATCGCTTTACAAAGAGTAACAGTTAAGTACCACACAGTGACAAATAATATTAAACATTAATGGCACCCACCATGACAGGATTATGTCCCATCAAATACACTGGTGCAGCTACATGACTTGCCACCAAGTGTGGTTTAGTGTTTGGTGGGAATGGTTGGACTCGGTGATCCGATGGGTCTCTTCCAACCCGGTGATTCTGTGATTCTGTCAAACAGTCAGTGGGACTTTCAGACTCCTCTCCGTGCACCTTTGCATTGGTTTCATTTCATCCCTTCTAGGGATAACTTTGCTTTAGCTATTGCAGGGAAACACATCACAGTATTCAGCCAATGGAGACGTGTGCAAGCAGATTCTCACTTTAGACCAGGACTCTTAAAAGCATGTTGATACGGGAGGGGGAGTTTGTGGATAGTCAAATCTGAATGGATTTTGGCATGTTCTTTAAGAAGTATGGGGTTTTGAGAGAGATCAAATGGTTAGTCTAAATTTCGCATCTTATCTAGAAGACGATGGCTCTTGGAGTGTCTTTCGGAGCACAGCGGATGCGGGCAACAGAGACTTCAACAAAAAATTATCACAAGAGCTCTTGTTGTCTACAGATAGAGGTATAACCAAATGCAACGACAAGAAAATTAAAGCTAAGTAGATTCTGACCAGAAATAAGACACTGATTTTTAACTTCCAGAGGCAATTAACCCCTGGAAGCACTTCTGAAGGACAGTGGGTGGTTTCCCATCACTCAGTGTTTAAAAATCAAGGATAGATATTTTTTATCTCGACAGATGCAGCACAGACGGGGAAGTCTCATGGCCAGCATTGCGCAGAAGGTCAGAGCAGGCTCCGATGAGGGTCCTGGCTGCCTCCAGAACCTACCCAGTCGTTCACCTACTGACTCCCCAGCCCTGCTCTGGCAGTACGCAGCCTTGTTGTTCCTCAGTCAGCCTGTTTCCCCACGGATGACCAGACCTGACCTTGCTTAGATTACAAAAGTTAAAGGGTTCAGAAGTGAGGAAAACAGGAAACCCAAACAGAGAAAATCCAAGCAATAACGTTTCCTAACAAAGACCTTCAGATCTCGCTCTCGGCCAACAGCTGGCTTCGTGACGTCCAAAAAGGACGATGTTTAGCAGCAGCGAAGACCGTCTTTCTGCCATTTATTTTTACCCTGTTTATTTGTCTATACTGTGACATTTTCCTCCTCGTTAAAATCTTGGTCGTAAATGAGGGCGCTAATCCAGACCTAAGAAAACATACACGAACGCACGTAGTCCATATGCTTCGTTGACATGGGCTCAGAGGGCGGAATTCTCCCTACAGAAAAGCAAACCAATACCTGGGCACCTCTTCAATGCCCCTTTGGGCCACGAAACAGGCTTGAACGCTGCAGAGCCTTTTCGTTTCAAGAGAAGTGAAATGAGATGACCTGCGGCTTAATTTATTGCACCACAAAGTCTGGGGCTGCAAAGCAACTGAAAACATTACTCCATGGGGAAGCATGAAGAAAAGATGAAGAGTAAGGAAAGCTTCATTTTGGAAGAAAAAAAAAAACATTTGTTCGCTTTTACTGTTTCTGCATTTTAAACCTTCCCCGTATTTCCTGACCCAACGTCACGCAAATCGCAAGCGAGGGTGATATTTGTGTAAGCAGCGCGGGCCAAATCTGCGGGCGGCATAAATTGGAGAAGCTCCTGTGCCATGGGGACATAAGTGAAGACCTTGTCCTAGGTCTTCATACAGAGCATTACGGGAATTTGAGAAGATTAAATGGACATTTTAAGGTCTGGCTGGTTTGCATTCAAATTTTCAATTTCATCCACTTTTTTTGTAGGTGAAATTTGAGTTTTCCTGCCTGGCAGCACAGGAGGGCAGGTTTTTTGCCATTACGCTGCCACCTAGTGCTGCGAGGTTGCAAGGCAAAAGAGCTGGTGAAGAGATGGCTGGCCAACAGCAAAGCTTTTTTGAAAGGAGGATCCAGAATTAAATTACATAGAATTAAACCAAAGGGTACACCCAGTGGTGGCTCTCAACCACCTATGGCAAAGATAAGCATTATGGTATGTAAGATAACAATACGTGAGAAGGGGATTCATAGGAGCTCATCCATTATCCAGCTGTTATCCATGGAAAGGGACATTTAGGACATATAAATTTGCAACTAGAAGTCTCAAAGTCCAGTCTCTTAGCAGTACAAGCTCCTATGGCTCTACTGATTTATAATTGCCAAGTTCACGTTCAAGCAGAGCCCGCACAGAAGTTTTTCACAAGAGCAACACTCCTGTCAGCACCTGAATGCCTTTGGCCATGTTTCATAGAATCATAGAATCACCAGGTTGGAAGAGACCCATCGGATCATTGAGTCCAACCATTCCCACCGATCTTTAAACCATGTCCCTCAGCACCTCATCCACATGTGCCTTAAACACCTCCAAGGGAAGGCGAGTCAACCCCTCCCTGGACAGCCCGTTCCATTGCCTAATGACCCTTTCAGTGATGAATTTTTTCCTTATGTCGAGCCTGACCCTCCCCTGTTGGAGCTTGAGGCCATTCCCTCTCGCCCTGTCCCCTGTCACTAGGGAGAAGAGGCCAGCTCCCTCCTCTCCACAACCTCCCAGCTATCCTGGAAACGTTCCTCAGCAGAACTCCCTCCTGCATTCAGCCCTGTCTGATCAGACTATCTGGGTCAAATTTATTCTCTTTGTAATTGATTTCAGAGGTTTCCACCGTGGATCATTCTGACAGTCTCCATCCACAGCCACCACTATGGTCAATCAGCATCCATAAAGGATCTATTAAGCAAGCACGTTATATCGCTTACAGAAAACCCTCCTTATAACCCCCTCTCTCAAGGACTGGACAGCAAAGTTCGGGCTTAACCTCTGAACCTGAAATGAACTGACCTTTATGAGTTAAAATCCCAGCCCTAGTGTTTTACTCATCCAGAGGATATTTGTCCTCACTGGTATGTGTGTCAGAGGGCGTGAAAGTGAGAGTGTCTTGAGGTTAACAATTGTTCATACTCATAGTGGATGAATCATATGATAACACCACAGCTACATCCTGTATAATTGTCGGGAGCCTCTATTTCTGGCAGCGCGTCCCTGGTCTGTCTCATGAGTAAATGTTATTTGTGCTTTACTATATAAAACCAAAACCAAACAGAATGATACAACTGGACACTATTCCGCAGGCGCTGGCCAAGAGCACAAGTGCCTAATTGAGCCTCCAGTTACCCACTTCAATGATGAATTGTGTGATGAAGTTAATAGGGCCGAGATGGATATCTCTGCTCTTCATCTGATTAGGACATGAGCAACTCTCCACATGTGAGGAACAATATTTGTGTTTCCTTAGCCACAATTGAACTCAGTGGGACTATCACATACGTAAAGAGCTGGGACTTTGCTAGTGAGGCAGTGGGTGCTGAGGGAACAAGCACTGGATTGCAGGTCAGAAGATTTATGCTTTCCTTCTGGATGACAACAAGCAAGTCGCTCCCCCCTTTTCTCCCTCCCGTCTCTTCAGACCTACAGTCTGCAGGCTTCACTGCTCTCTGAGCAACAGAGCAGCACCAAGAGGACACCCAGCTCGCTTTGCCAACCTAAACACCTGTGGAAAGCAAAACGCAACCCCACAGGCAGCGCCAGAGCATTGCAGCGAGCCACAGATTTAGAGCAAAGTCCCTGGGATGCAGCAAAAATACCGAGTATCTGGACCACCCCTAGCACAAAAAGGCACCGACCCAGCTGGAATTTCAAACAGAATCATAGAATGGTTTGGACTAGAAGGGACCTTAAAACCCACCCAGTTCCACCCCTGCCATGGGCAGGGACACCTCCACGGGATCAGGGGCTCCAAGCCCCATCCAACCTGGCCTTGAACCCCTCCAGGGATGGGGCAGCCACCACTGCTCTGGGCAACCTGGGCCGGGGCCTTCCCACCCTCACAGCAAAACATTTCTTTGTAAGATCTCACCTCAATCTCCCCTCTTTCAGCTTAAAACCATTCCCCCTCATCCTAACCCTGCACTCCCCAATCAAGACCCCCTCCTCAGCTTTCCTGGAGCCCCTTTTTGTACTGAAAAACATTCCTAAGCCCTGTGGCTGTGGCACCAGGGGCCTCACGGCTAGCGTCGTCGGGTACCCACTCTTTGGGGTGCGTATGAGGCTGCTGTCAGGCGTTCCTCCGTTGAGAAAGGTTGTCATAGCCACTCTCGTAACACACACGCTCAGGGCAGGGGTCAGCTCTTGTTTGCCTTCCTAAGGTGATGGCAGGATCTTGGCCTGTGGTTTGTTTCTCCGGTTCCGACGCACTAATGAAACAACACACTGGCCAACATCTAATGTGTTCTCCACAATCACAGAAGCTTCAAGGGAATCATGGCTAAAGCACTCTGGGAGAAGTCAGGCCAATGGTGCAATCACCCTTTTTTGCATGGAAGAAGACTAGGGAAAACTTTTAAATCCTGCAAAACCATCTAATCAAAAATTTCCAAACAGATGTTTTATTTCTCTTTAGAAGTAACTTTTTGCTTTGACATTTACTTGCTTTACTGTCCTATTTTCATACGTCAAATTAAAACTCAACATTGACAGACAATCTTTATAATTCATCTATAGAGAACAGATTCTATTGTTTAAAACAACAAACATGCTTATGAAATGGTCAAATCTGTTCAGATGTATTTTTTTCTGAAGGAGGAGAGGGATAGGTAGAAGAAAACCTTCCTACAGAGAATTTCAAAGTATGGGCTTGTTTCTGAAAAAAAAAAGAGCTGAATTTGAAATCTTTTGCAAGAATTATCATAGAATCATAGAATCACCAGGTTGGAAGAGACCCACCAGATCATTGAGTCCAACCATTCCCATCAAACACTAAACCATGTCCCTCAGCACCTCATCCACCTATGCCACAAACACCTAGAGGGAAGGTGAATCAACCCCCTCCCTGGGAAGCCTCTGCCAGTGCCCAATGACCCTTTCTGTGAATTATCTTCTGTTTAGCTTTAAATACAAGATATTTCTAAAATGCTACTGATTGCAGGAGGCTCCAGGAAAGCTGGAGAGGGGCTCTGGATGAGGGAGGGCAGGGATAGGATGAAGGGAATGGTTTTCAGCTGAGAGAAGGGAGATTGGGATGAGATCTCAGGAAGAAATATTTTCCTGTGAGCGTGGGGAGGCCCTGGCCCAGGTTGCCCAGAGCAGGGGTGGCTGCCCCATCCCTGGAGGGGTTCAAGGCCAGGTTGGATGGGGCTGGGAGCCCCTGATCCAGTGGGAAGTGTCTCAGGGTTGGAACTGGATGGGATTTAAGGTCCCTTCAAACCCAAATCATGCCATGACTCACTAAATTATTTACCTTTACAATATTTCATTATCACTGGAAACACTTACTTTCAGTGTTTTACCCACCGGTTGCAGTAGGAATTTGCAGGATATTCACACTAATAAGAGCAAACACTTTAAAACAATCTAGGGGATCAGGCACACATCTTCCATTAAAACCAAAGTCCCTGTGACTGCTTTAAAGTCTCATGAGATTAAGAAAGTCTATTTAAAATGAACATAGAGGTGGGATCTGAAACCCTTTTCACTGCAGTGGCAGCAGAAGGAACTTTCTACACACGCAGCACCTGAAAGGTATCGGATTCTGAAGACTTGAAATTATTTAATTCTGCATCCAAAACAACCCTAAAACAAACCTAAGCAAACTGAAGTCAAACGAGAACATCAGCAACAGAAAGCAGAAACACTTTATGAAGTCGCATTTACTATTTTGGCTTCGGATTTTTGGAGCATTTCACTGCTTTCAAGCCTCAAGCCTCAATCCGAACACGGATCTAACACAAACCCAAATTCTGACACCACTTCCCAAAGGTTTCAACAAAGCCCTCGCTGCGGGACCCACCGGCCTGAGCATTCCTTGCTCCAAAGTACGAAAAAATCCCGTCAAATTCAAAAAATATCTTCGCTGCTGCCTCCTCATTTCCTGGCTGCAGCAGAGAGCGGAAATAGCTACATTTCCTGAGCAAGGCTGTTCCCCAGGGAACGTCAGCCTGTCTGCAGCGAGCAGCCACTGGATGCTGGGGCTGGATCGTGGCATCTCAGAGGGGTTTAAATCTGAGCTGGAATAGCAGCACCGCAAGCGTTCAGAGTTAGCAAGGGACACCTTGAAGACAAGGCGAGAGGGGAGGGGGGGGAAGGTGGGAGGAGATGGAAGGAGGAAAACAAGGTGGGAATATAAATATGTGTTGAAAAATTAAAAAAAAAAGAGGGGCATGAGAAAGAGAGAGGAGAGGGTTATCACCACTCAGAGTCTGCTCAGTGAAATCAGATGTAATTCCACAGCCCCACAAGTTTTAAAGCAGAGCCCCCCCCCGCCTGTGTTCTCTATCTGTTTGGTCCTGATGACTCTGAAGGGGTTGTTTTGCTCCAAAGCACAGTCACGTTCAAGAAGAAAAGCAATTTATTAAGACAAGATGAAGGCTTCGCTTTAGCAGAGTGGAAGAGATTTAATAGCCGGGCGGGGGGGGGAAGATGGATGAACAGAGACGACTTCTGAGAAACTCCGCAAATAGGTGGAGCAATTGGTAATCCAATAAACCCCACAGGAAAAGCCTTGTATTTTCTTCCTGCATTGGAAATCCATTCTTCCTTGGCTCTTTGTGGCCAGGCAAGTCTCTAATTATCCAGAGAGGTGTAAAGTCCAAAGGAGTCCACACACCTTTCAGGTAGTCATCTTAGACTGCTTTTGGCAACTGAGAAGGTAACCAGAATTCCAGAGTTTTTACCACATCAACGTGGCAACGTCTTTGGGAAAAGAGTGTTCATGGTTATGGAGGCCAAGAAGCAGCTGGAGTCGTATTTTGGGTTTGGCCTGTGCAGGAACAGCAGTTGGACTCAATGATCCCTGTGGGTCCCTTCCAGTTCAGGACATTCTACGATTCTACATTAATCTTCTACCTGTAACTATCTAATGGTTGGGTGTCAATCCTCATGTAATTGTTTAGTGCTTTATAGCACAAATTTTTAAAAAAATGGATACAGGAACCTGTGGGGTCAAATCAATCAACAATAAAGCTGAGGGAAATGATAGAGACAAATCAACCCAACTCAAAGGTAAATGATAAATGCTACCAGTTACTTCACCAAGTAGCAGCTTGGTGTAGAGAGCTGGGTTTTGGATGACTGAATTCGGTCAAGAGAAGTCTCGTGCGATTGAAGGAAAAATAATAAGAAGAATCTCTATATAAAGGGCTTAACTCGCACTGTAAATAAATAATAACCTCAAAAAATGGCCATCCTGAAAGGAGGTTGTGGAGAGGAGGGAGCTGGACTCTTCTCCCAAGTGACAGTGGACAGGGACGAGGGGGAATGGTCTCAAGCTCCGCCAGGGGAGGTTCAGGCTCAACATAAGGAAAAAATTCTTCACAGAAAGGGTCATTGGGCACTGGAATGGGCTGCCCAGGGAGGGGGTTGACTTGCCTTCCCTGGAGGGGTTTAAGGGACGGGTGGATGAGGTGCTGA
>WAAB01025338.1:0-16228 GCA_013389865.1 Piaya cayana
ATATAATGGAAAGGAAAGTAACAGAGAGAAATGAAACTCAAGAAAAACATGTGGTGCAAATGAAATCAATTGCTCACCACTAACCAACTGATGTCTGACCAGTGCCTGAGTGGCAGCCCTCTGACCAACCTTCCCCCTAGCATCATTGCTGAATACGGTGTCACATGGTTCAGAATATCTCTTGGATCAGCTGCAGCTGTCTGTCTTGACTGCGTCTGCTTCCATATTTTTATGTACCCCCAGCCCTGCTCACTAGTGGAAGGATGTAAGGAACAGGAAAGACCTTGACTCTGTGCAAGTTTGCATTAAATAAAACATCACTATTTTATCAAAGCCATTTTCTGCACAAATCAAAAAACATAGCCCCATGCTAGCTACTGTGAAGAAACTTAGTTTTACCCCAGCCAAAACCAGTACAAGTGGAGATAATCCAGGAATAGCCAATGTGGTTTAGATGTGAATCAGTCTGTGATTTTTGTGTTCATCATAACTTGAGGAATAATTTGTAGCACTGAATATGTTTTTCTTGCTTTGATCAACTTATGTAATACGATGTACTTACTCCCTTACA
Source organism: Piaya cayana (assembly GCA_013389865.1). NCBI lineage: Eukaryota > Metazoa > Chordata > Aves > Cuculiformes > Coccyzidae > Piaya > Piaya cayana. Next base: position 572 of record WAAB01025338.1, read on the forward strand.
GGATCTAATCCATCAAAAGCTTATTCTCAGTGATTTTTCTTACTGTACAGTAGAGAAAAGTCTTCTCTGGGCTAGGTTATTCTCTTTTACTAAGTATTGTTAGAGAATAAGCAGAGTTCAAGCAAGCATTTTCTTAGTAGTTGTGTTTTACTAACTTATCAGCTAATGAGGAAAAGATTGACTAAAATTTACTTCTAATTAGATATTATTTTCAAAACTTTTACCTGAGTTTTTTTGGTTCAGGCTTTTGGTACAAATATAAATTTTGTTCAGCTCCATATAAGTCCTGAGTATACTGTGGAGGGGAGGAGGGTGAAGGGTAAAAGTAAGAGGTATTTTTCACTTTTTGCTTCTTCTAGCACACAATATTTCAGGCATGCACGTACTGCTTATTCTGTGGCTAATCTGCAGTGCCAAAGATTCATCAGGTGGCATATTCTATAAATTATAGAAAAATTGTATTAGTGGTACTGTTTTTATCTTAGCATGAGATAGTGCTCCTATTGCCTCTTCTCTCAATTGAGCTGCTCTGTTAAACCACTTGGCTATTAAACACTTTTGTGCTACATCAATCCTGTTCGGTATTCTTGACCCATCAGTTTTTGGTATTGAACATGTGGAATGTGTTTACTTGAAAAAATAATTAAGGAAAAGAATATTCTTAGTTAAGTTCTTCCTTTTTCCTAAAGTAGTGACAGGCAAAAGATGATCAGTTGCTGAAGGTTAAGAGCATTGAACTAGGTTTGTGAAGACTTGCATTCTCGTTTGCCTGTAGCACAACCCATCTTGGAGAAATCAGTTCTTCTCTTGACTTTGGAATTCCCGTCATCCTAATTTCCTTGTAAAGTGTTCTGACATTACCAGTTAAATTGACACAATATTGCTGTTAAAGTTGGAAACCAAGTGTCTGTAGTTGTGTCCCCAGCTTTTCTGTGTCCCCCACTGCTTGCAAAAAATTAATTCAAACTATAAAACCTTGCTCCTACTGCTAGTGTCAGACATAATCATTTGGCATAAAAAGAATCTTGTTGCAAATGAGCTGACATTTCTCAATAATTCAAAATGTTCCAGGGGCATTATGAAGACAACAGAGAGGAAGGCTATTAATTTTCTGAGGTGAAATGATTTAGACTGATTTATTTTTTGTGGATAAAACATATATTACCAGATGAGTTTTGAACAAGCAGTAGCACAGAGGGATTCAGAGGCACAAAAGCAAAAGGTAGTAACTAAATATAATTTATAAAAAANATGAAATATCATTTTGGGATATTGAGGTGGGGTTAGCTGTACCAGCTGTGTCCCATCCCAATTTCTTGTATATCCTTTACCTCAGTCAGAGATGAGCAGTTTTTACTTTGAGATGTTCCTTCTCTCTGTCCTCAGATGAAGAAAGGACACACAGATCTGCAAGAGGTAAACAATTATTCTAAAAGAAAGCAAGAGTTTCAAAATAATGACCATGGATGTCAGACAATCAAAACCACTTTGGAGTAATTCCCTTGGGTAGTTTTGGAAATATCTCCTTTACATCTTCTGTTTTTCAAAGTGAAAATAAGATTTTAGAGATCATAGCATCCATGACATAAAGGTGCAAGCTTGTCTAAAGTGTCTCCTTTTTTATCTTATTTCTCTTCCAGACGGCTTAGGAAAAGCTGATTAGCAAACAATCAGGGCAACTGGGTAGAATCTAAATACCAAGATAGATGGTCAAGACCATAAAAATTTTCATTTATGATTCTATGATTTCTGTGTGTTCACAAAATGTTTTCTGAAAAAGTAATTCAATTATTGACAGTTCTTTCTTTAAACCAAGCAAACAGGAGAACAGGCAAGCTCTAGACAGACAACGAACCTGAAGAATTTCCTCGTTACACTTTATGATATGAGGTTTTTGTTTCTTGCTGCTGTAATAAACCTCTCATTCCTGCTTAGCTGGAAAACATTGCAAATAATTCAGCAGTGATCTGAGGTTTATACACTTTGAATGCATGCAGAGAAATTTAATTTTTAATAAAGAGATACAGTTTTCAGTAAGGGCACTCTGGTTTCAGTAAAAGCATCTTGGGACACGTAATGATGTTATTTTTACTGTTTCTGTGAACTGTTAACTTTAATGTCTATTATTGTAGCATAAGTAGTATGCCTCTTTGGTAGCTATATCAAGAAGATATTCTAACCACTGGCAACAGCTGTCTGTGTTAAAAATGCTAGAAAAGTAGATGATATGTTTTAAGAAAGATGGAGAGGATCCATCCTTTAAAATAAAATGCATGAGGATAAAATTATGTTCTTTCATTCTCTGGTGTCAATGAGGGTAGGGATTGTAAAAACCTTGGTTTTGGAAAGCAAAGAAGCCTCCTTCTGCTTTCTTGACCACAAGGAATTGTGAGTTGCAAAAAAAGTAGAATAACTATCAATCTCTCCCTTCCAACACACACCTGTGTATGTACCTGGATTTTTGTGTAATGCCACTCCCTAAGAGAACAGGTTGTCAAAAGTAATGTCACTGCTTGTTTTTAAATGTTTCAAGTACTGCTATGAAAAGGGGGTTTTTTAGCTTTATGATGAGAAAGTATATGTAATCTGTTTTCTGAAAAGAAACTCTTATCCACTAAGCAAGTTTTCAAATAAATGGTTAAAATATTTCCATTGTTGTACAGTACAAATAAGTCATAAAGGCTCTATTTTTTGAAACAAATAACTCACAAAAATCATATTTTAATATGGCCTAATATTCTCTTGCCAAGGAAAAGAGATTTTAGGGAAGAGATTTTTTTCATATGATGGCTATTTTGCTCTGAGACCAGTGTTGAGAACAGAAATCTGTCCTAAAAACCCAGCCATTTTAAGGAATTTAGGGTTAATTGGGAGTTAAGAAGTTTAGTAATCAAGAAATTGATGTAAGATAATTTTTTCCCCTGTCACAGGCATAGTGATGTTTTCACTCAATTGCAGATTGCGATAATTTAAGTTCACTTAACGAGCTGATTTCCACATTTGTAGTCCTAAATTGGATTTATGATCAATCTCTTTGTTGGATAGGTCCTACAGGAGAGAGGGTAGTCAGAAGAAAAACTGAAATACACTTTGAAATTTATTGATGAAGGTTATATAGCAGCTCCGTAATTTGCCACTAATAAACCACTTCTGATCCTTTTTGCAGGTTTTTGGAACAAGAAAATGTTTCTGTGGAAATTATGAAGAAAGCACTGCTACTACTTTCCTGGTGACATATTCAAGGCAGATGGATGGATATTGTAATGTGCTGTTGCATCCACAATGATAATAGTTCATCATCTGGCAATTTCTCTAACTGTATTAATCTGTCAAAAACATTGTTCTTTTTAAAGACTGATGTAGGATTGGCACCAGGCAGCTATCTCATGCTAAAACTGTCTTCTAGTTTTACTGAATTTTTTAAAATAAAGGTGAAAACACTTTCCTGCCTATGTAAACAACAAAGGAAATGGCTCACAGACTCGTTTTTTTCTACACACTTACACACATGAATTCAAAGACCTAAACAGGTACAGACGTGGATGTCCCAAAGTCAGTTTTTGTGCCTTGTAGATGCTCCAACAAGTGACAAATGACTATGAGTTCTATGATATTGTGAACTTATAAACTAAGCCTTACTATAAAAAACCACACAGGCAACTACCCTTCCACAATACAATGGCTTTTATAAGAGAGTAACTACAAAAAGGACCATAAAAAGAGTTCAAAGATCTGGGATTTTTAAAATTAAAGTGCGACTCTTCCTTGGCTTTCCTGAGGCAGACAGGAATAAAAAAAATCTTTCGATTAAATTTCCTATATACCCTTTGGGCCATTGTCTGAAAATAATTTGTCCTCATACAGGTAGCAAGCACTTGAGATTGAAACTGTTGAGAAATCTCTTGCTCTTTTAAAAACAATACAGATGATGACTGTTGATAAAATGTTTGCTGTCTCACTAAATTGTTCACATAACTTAATTTTGTCAAGTAGGATTTGTAGTAGTAGTGATGTGTTACAGGTAGCATTTAGGTGCTGAAGAAACTAATTTCTTGTACCTGACTTTATGTGTTCAGAGTGTTACCTAATGGATTTGTTTCCAGATTAGTCTGACAGAGAAAGGGCCCTTCAGCACTCATAAGAAAATGAATGATATTGTCCTGTCTCTATCAGGGAAATCCTGGACTGCCTTTTGTACTTTGAGTGAGTTCTAGCATTGCCCTAATGAAGGATCATTCAATCCCAGAAAGACAAACTAGTGTTTCTTGCTTACTGAAGTAATATGTTGGAAGCCCCTTGAGGCGAAGCCCCATGAGGCAAAGGTAGTTGGAGTCTGTAGCTGTGGCAGTGGACAACAACTACCTCTAAACTCAACTTCCATTCAAAATGAAAACCAGAAAACTGAAGAGAAGAAACCAAATGAAAAGACAAAAAGCAAAAAAAAGACAAAACAATAAGTACAGAAAGAAGAGATTGGAAAAAGCGAACTTGAGATACTTGGAGTTGAACCAAGTTGTTTGGTGGGTAGGGAGGAGAAAGGGCTGAAAAACACACTGTATCTACTATTATATTAATGCTTGTATCATGATACATTTTGTCAGGTGGCCATTGTGAGACAAGATAAAAATATTTCAGTTTTATCTGTCAATACAGAGCAGCTTTGTTTACACCCCTGTCTGTCTTTGTCAGGACTTCATTCAGTCTCTGCTGCCACAGAGCCTAAATGCTACTCATGTCTCCAAATCTTAAATGGAAGTCTTTGGCTTGTGGACTGTTAAAACAACTTATTTTGTGAAATACAGCAAAGTATTTTGTTGGGTGTTTTAGTTTTTTTAAAATCTAATTTTTTGAGAATTTTCCCTTGGAAAAAACTAATTTCAACTCTATGTTGATTTTTTTGTCTTGATTCAGGATCAATAGATGTATGGAAATTTCTTGTGGCTGTATGCTGAAGGCTGTCTTTCTTGCACCCTATCCAGCTCCTGTCATCTATTTACAGGTAGTCCAAAGTCTTAAAGTCAGAAAGTCATGATTTGATACTGTGGACAAAACCCAGTATGTGTCACTTAAACATATCCAGTTTCATCTCCCTTACCCCAATTGACATCAATCTACAGCAATCAACTGTGTTTTTCACAGCTGTCATTTCTTATTTGGGAAGAGCAAACTGTTCTTTTTGAAAGTGAAGAGCAGCCTGGCATTCCAGGTTTACTTGACTGACAATTTCATATTGATATGCTAATCGATGCATGTAGTCACCTTTGTGCTGAGCTCTTTCATTCCTCTCAGAACGTTCTGCATCCCACAGTATTGTTTTGTAAGACTCTGCTAATGCAATTAATCATCTAACTCAGGAATCGTGTCCCATCATGGAAAACTGAAATAATCTCTTCTGCTGTATGTACTCTGTATCTTTTTTTCTGTAGTGGAATCATATACTGTTAGGTAGATCTAGAATGTATTTTATCATTATAAATCATTGCCGGCACTAGCTCCAAATCCCATGGAAAGGTACCACTATATACATACTTTTTTAATTGCTTATCTATCTTTACCATTAAATTTAATTAGCAATCAGTCCAGTAGAAATCCCTCCTTTAGTCTTGAAAAGCACACAGATCCAAAAGCTTTAGCTGTAAGGCCTATATAGCGTATTTCCTGGTTAGCACAGAATCTGTGAAACTAGATTTAGAGATAAAAATCTTAAGCTTTTAAGAGAAAGGAATATCAGTGATGTAAATTACTCTCCTGAATCCCTGCTGCAATGAAAGTGTTTTCCAACAGCCAGAGAGTTTCACATAAATAATGATGCCTTTGCTAATTTTTTATCTAATAAAAGAGGCCCCAGTAGTTCCAGCTAAGTATGGGATGACTCTATGATGACTGAAAAGAGGAACTTCTGGGTGAAGCCCTAGGTACCAGGTCTTATCCAGTACAAAGGTGGAGAGAGACAAACCCTCCACATGACTATTATCAGCTACAGCTTTCTATGGCAGAAACATAAAGAAATGGAGAAGAAGAATATTGTCTTTCCCCTGGTGTACTATCCAACGTTTTTCTATGTGGAGTCCTGGAAACTTGCTAAGGAGATCAGATTTAGGGCACCATGTTTAACAGTCAGCTGCGAACTAGCGAAAGTACTTCATTTATATTTCTGCTATATACATCATCTGGTTGTGAGAACTGCAAATAAGTAATATCCCATGTCAAAAAGTATTCTGTCTTGTCTCTTGAATTTGCAGCCTGATAATTTCTTTGGATTTTGTTTGATATTTTTGCTTCTAAAACTGAGGAAATAACTATTCTCTATTCATTTTCCCTGAATCGGATATGATTTATTAGACGTGTTTCTTTTGCAAGCAGAGGATTTTTAAACCCTCTCATGTGTAAACCACACCATATCTCTCATTTCCTTTAAATATTGTTGACTTTCTCTGCAAATCATCTAGTTTCTTGTATCTGTATGTGAATGGTTAGTAGTTGCATTATAGATTCATACTGTGGTAAAATTGTGTTTTATTCTTTATACCCTTTCTAACATTTCATAACATCTGAGCCAATGCTTTCTAAGAATATTTACATCTACTCTGCCATCATTTCTCTGAGTGAAGACAGCCAGCTGAAGTCTAACGTGGTGGACCCATGGCCACGGGGTACACAGTGAAAGCCGTTTATTCCACGAGAGTCAATACTGACTCATTTGGTTGTAAAAGATTTCTGTATACATGCAGTGTTGTTATTACAGGATTTTAAGTTTGTTTTTTTAATAATAATAAAAAATTCTATTACCCTTGGCTGCTGAAGTGAATTTGAAAAATTACACACCCTGAGAAACCAGAAGGCAAACGAGGAGGCTCTAAAGATTCTTAACCTTCCTCTCCCAAGCTGAGGAAGAATGGCTGGTGTGAGCCCTTTATCAGTCCAGCTAGTCCAGTGAAAGCTAATAAAACTGTGTAGGAAACTGTGCAGGAGACAGTGTTCATATCTGAGCCTGGAGAAAAGAAAAATTACTAACAGTTACTTGAAAACAATCATTTAGATAATCTCAAAAACATCTAAATCAAGGAGCAGAACTGCACTTCTTGGAAGAGAATGCTGTATTTTTGATAATGAAATGTTTTGGTTTTGTTAGTCTGTTTTTATACCTTGGGTAAATACACCCCAGCCCTTCCTTTCAGTGCTGTTGGATTCCCTCTGATATCAAAGTCCATGAATAAATTGTTCAGCCTGAGAGCGTTCATCATTGCTCTTATAATGACTTGCGTGCAGTGCTGAGGGAGGCATCTTCAACTTCTTGCAGAAACCTGAAATACTGATGAGTCAGAGGAGAGCTGGGAATATGTAAGGGCACTTGACTTGCGGAAGAAGCTGCTACTGGATATGCAGAAGCAAAAAGGACAGAGCTCACTGTGTAGCTACAGTCCATTAAAGCAAGCCTCTAGAGAAGAAGTAATTTCAAAGAAGGACTGCCCCCTCCAGACCAAGCTCTTATTAATATTATTCAAACTAAGCTTTCATTAAATGTTAGTCAAGCTGGTTCTTGCCTTTTGAAAAAACTAGCAATATCTTTTCCCCCATGACATGAAGATGTTTAGCTGCCTGAGAACAGAGAGAAGCATAAAGCCAGATGAGCTTGTTTTGCTGTTATTGTCTAGCCTCATGTTTAATTGGCTGAGCTTAGAAAGGTACAGGCCAGCTAGGACAGCAACAGCATTCAAAATGAATAGCCGCCTTTCACAAGGCCGTCATATTCTTGTCCCTTGATGCTGTTAGAGAGCTTTTCAAATAGGGTGAAACAGACTGTCTTTTAAATGGTTCATTTCTGCAGCTGAAGTAGAAAAATAAACTCGCAAACAATAATTCATTGTAATTACCCAAATGATTTTCCAGCAGAGATTTACGTTAGAAGTATGTGGAAGTCAAGGCATGAGACAAGGTTAAAGAAAATATCTCTGGGTTGTGTTCTTTAGGCACTTGCCTAATAATGGCTTCCTTTGAATAGTTCTTTTCTGAATTAAATAACTAATTTTTATAAAGCTTTTCGGAAAATATATGTAGAAACACTGTGCAAATGTTCACTATAATTATTACACATGAATCACCATATTAAGAGCAAAAATCACCTGTCTCAGTTATGGATCCAATCCAGCTCCAAATGTTTTTATAGGATGGATTTCCTCTACGGTAATGAGTAGACCAAGGTAATTGACTTTTCCAGGTAATTTTAAGAGAAAAACATATTATTTCCCCACATTACCATTACATACAGAGATTCTAATGGGAGTACTATACCTTTTTCTTTATGTAGAATAGCTGGTCCTGTATTATTTGCTTTAATGGTGCAAAAATTTTTGTCAACTTGGAAATAAATTTGAAAGCCCAGTCTTTCTATCAGAGATAAACAGCTTAGGGGTGCCACATGTCCTCCCTGAACTCAAAGGCAAATTCTTTAACCAGTTCATATTGTTGTTTCAGAATACTGAAATAATAGATTTGACTACCTTCACTTCTTGGAAGAAACTATGAATAAAAATCCCTTGATTAACAAGTTTTGTTTACAATACCTTACCTTTCTACATTTTCAGTTCTGCTTCAAGGGTAGAAAATGGAGGTTGTATAATTCCATTTCTCAGCTGTTCACGTTGTGAGAAATACTCTCTGCTTTGGGAACTTACTTTAAGAGAACTTTGTTTCCTGTCTCTTCCACCAGTAGTTGTAATAGCACAGAATCATCTTAAGCATTATAGCTTAAGAAACCTTTAAGACATGCTGGAATTCAAACACTAATACTCCAAAACTTTTCTCTGTGAAAACTGAACATGGACACGGATGGAGAAATACTTGAAGAAACTGACTTTGTCAATGAGGAAAATGCAAAGATCCTAAATAATCCATTATATTTCAACTGCCCACTTGGGCATTACTTGTATATGTATTTTTCTATATCACTCCACAACCACAGTGTCTGAGAATCTTAAATAAGCTTTGTAATTGCAGTGTTGGATTGCAGAAGATAATCCAGAGGGACCTTCACAGGCTTGAGAGGTTGGCCTGTGTGAACCTCATGAAGTTCAACAAGGCCAAATGCAAGGTCCTGTACCTGGGTCACAGCAATCCTAAGCACAAGTACAGGCTGGATGGAGAATAGATTGAGAGCAGCCCTGAGGAGGAAGAATTGGGGGTGTGGGTGGGTCAAAAGCTCAATGTGAGCCAGCAGTGTGCGCTTGGAGCACAGAAACCATATCCTGGGCTGCATCAAAAGAGGTGTGACCACCAAGCTGAGGTAGGTCATTCTCCCTGTTTGCTCTGGTGAGACTACACCTGTAGTACTGCATTCAGCTCTGGGGCCCTTAACACAGGAAAGACATGGACCTGTTGGAGTAGGTCCAGAGGAAGGCCACTAAGATAATTAGAGGGATGGAACTCCTCTCCTGTGAAGACAGGCTGAGAGTGTCAGAGTTGCTCTGTCTGGAGAAGAGAAAGATCTGTGAAGACCTTATAGCAGCCTTTCAATACTTAGAGGTGCTCATAGGAAAGATGGGACAAACTTTTTAGTAGGGTCTGTAGTAATAGGACAAGAGGTAACAGTTTTTAACTAAAAGAGGGTAGATTTAGACTAGAAATAATGAAGAAATTCTTCACTATGAAGGTTGTGAGGAACTTGAACCGGTTGCCCAGAGAACCTGTGGATGCCCCTTCCCTGGAAGAGTTCAAGGCCACAGGAAAGCGTCTGTGACCATGGCAGGGGTGTTGAAACCAAATGATCTTTAAAGTTGCTTCCAACTCAAACCATCCTATGATTCTATGATTCTGTATTTCAAAGAAAATTTGTTAATATGTTTCTTTCTGATGGATGTCACCAGCAAGCGCAAAATTGCTCCTTGCATCTCCTGTGTTTATTATACTAGAAGCTAGCAGAATGCTTCTCTGATCTTACCAGTCCATTTTGTACAGCAACTTCATATTAATATTTGCTATCTATCACTGTGCCATGTAATTTATTTCTCTTTTCTTAGCAGGCACTTTCGTTTTCCATTATAAACACATCAGCAATAGATGTCTCTTAGCCCCAGCATTTTTTAGCATTCACAGACAGGAATGTTAGGTAACATTAATTAAGCCCTGTGGCAAAACTGTGCAAAATGTTTGTGATTTAGGCTTATATTTCAAGAATGCTAGCTGTCTTTTCCTTTTATAGTGTTAGCATAGAAGAGTATTAAGAATGCTTTGTTGCATGCTTCATTCAAGTATAACAATATCCATGAGCACCCAGAGCATCATTGTTAGGCTTGCAGGACTGAACAGGATAAGAGAGCACAGGGTATTGCAGGGAAAGGGAAGAGTTTGTGTGCGCTAATAACTGTTATACATGTCTGAGGTTACTCATCTGACTTGGTTTCTCTGGCTCACTTTGTCATATAGGCAGTTGCTGCCTGTAAGTTTGAGGTTGAATTCATACTCTACTTTCTGTGGTAAATCCAAGCCTGAGCCTAAGTATCTCTGTAGCACCATTTTCTATATATCTCTTGTTACAACCTTTGAAGTCATTTTCTGTCTCTCTTGTACTGGGTTCAACCAGCCACACTGATGCTTTTTTCTTTTTTAACAGTTTGAAAGAGTCGACCCTTGCTCACCTTTCCTATGCCATTCCTGCCTGGAACAGCCTTGTGTTAGAATACAGATGGGAAGCTAGACAGAAAGATCTGTATTTTCCAGGTTAGTGTAATGTGGTGGCAATGCTATTAGTAAATACATTTGAACTGATTCATGTGTGAATCATTCATCTCTCCTCAGCCCTTTCTCCACCTCTCCGTGCACTGACGTGAATGGCTGAGGAATATGCAGCATCTGAATCAATTTCTGATTCTATCGCTTAGCAAAGTCTAGGGTTTTTTTACTTCAGTTTGCTTTAAACAAAGACCATATAAGAAAATTAAACCTCCCTAATTTCTAGAAAAAAACTTTGACACTGAATTTTTAGGCCTTTAGATATTCCCAATTTAATCCACTGAAAATGGCAGGAAATTAAAATAAAACCATCTTTTTAGGTATAAATGTTTTAAATGTACAGTGAATTAAACATTATTTAAGTTGGTAAGGAATTATCATGATTTTTAAAGGACTTCTGTTGGAATGTAGAATCTTTCACATTTTCTGGAAAAAAATTGCTTTGGTGGATTAGCACTTATCCATTTATAAATCCAGTCAAAATAATAGGACCTTAGACTTTTAGCAGTCATTGATTGCTTTGGCAGTTGTTTTAGCCCCTTTCATGTTCAAGGTACAAGATTTCAGAAGATATTATTCTCATTTAAAGAAAAGGTTTTGTGTCTGCACTTGAAGCTATACATTACAGACTAATTAGAGAATAACACAGAAGTACATGGGACATGTATTTCTAGTGTCTGTTTCCACAGATACTTAATTAGGTAGTAATAGTGGATAGTGAGAAAGAGCAATGAGTCATAGTACACAGCAGGAAAATTAATATTTTTTTACTTGGTAACAATGCAAATGAAGTCACGCTGAACTGCCGACGATGGCAACCGTACACATTGTATAAATTATTGATAAAATCTCCTGGTTTATATATAAAGCAGGGATTGAAGAATGCTTTTATGAAACTCTTCTACTTCAGGGTTGGTGAAATCAGAGAGGTAAAGCGAGATCATGCACAGAGAAAATCAGAAGGGCTAAAGCCCAACTAGAACTTAAATTGGACAATTCTATGAAAGATAATAAAAATGTTTCTACAAATATATTAACAGGAAAAGGAAGGCCAAGGAGAATCTCCACAGTTTACTGGATTCAGGGGAAAGAGTAGTGACAAAGGATGATGATAAGACTGAGGAATTCAATGCTTCCTTTGACTCAGTTTTTGAACTCACCTGAAGTTCAAATAAATTAGAGTTTCAATTCAAACAGGTTTATCAGTCCATGAAACTAACTGTATCTGTATGCCTTTAACATTTAAATCATAGAAGCATAGAACCATAGAATGGTTTGGGTCAGAAGGGACCTTAAAAGTCATCAGGTTCCAAGACCACTGCCACATGCAGGGATACCTTCCACTAGGTCAGGTTGCCCATAGCCTCATCCAGCCTGGTTTTGAACACCTCCAGGGATGGAGCATCCACAGCTTCTCTGGGCAACTTCTTCCTGTACCTCACCACACTCATAGTGAAGAATTTGTTTTTAATACCTAATCTAAATGTGCCCTTTTTCAATTTAAAACCATTACCTCTTGCCCTGTCACTGCACTCCCTGCTAAAGAGCCCCTCCCCAGCTTTCCTGAAGGCCCCTTCAAATACTGGAGAACTGCCATAAGGTTTCTCTGGAGCCTTTTCTGCACTAGGCTGAACAATCCCAAATCTCTCAATATGTCCTCATTTGGGATTTGCTCCAACCCTGTGATCATCTTCATTTAAAAACTGTTTTAGGTCTAAAACTGACCTGATATAAGGGGGGGAAATGACAGAGAATAGCTGACAGGAGGCCCAGAGAAATTGTGAAAGAATGAAATTTCAGCGTTTGTGGTTGCTTGGACTATTCCCTCACTTTTTCTGTCTTTAGCACACTAAAAGATATAACAACAGCAACAAAATACAGTAACGATAATAAGGCATTAATTTGTGAAAATAAACAACAATTTAAAATTGGACAAAGATAAGGATAAATGCATTTAAATTAATTAAGATACTGATACTTAGCATCTGAAGCAAATGAAATTAAGTAAAAGATGCTTTGATGTTCTAGCTGGGAGGAAGTAGCACTAATGGAGTTTAGTTGAGTAATTACAGCAATTGAAATGTCTTGCTGTGATCAGTATTTATTAGATTTTAATGTTTCAGTAATACTCCACATTGCTGTTAAAATCTAGCTAATTGATGGTTCTTTTATAAATACAGTCAAAAGCGTATTCAAAGGTAGTATTAACTGATATTTCCTAATGAGCGATTTACATTTTTTGCATTCTAAGTATGCTTCAACCATTTGATATTCCTGGTAATGCTCTGAAAATAAACTCATACTGGCGGTTCTTGTTCTTTTTGCCTTTTTTTTAATAACCAGGAAGTGAGAAAGAAAAATTCTCATTGACTTGTTTGTCCTTCCTCTGAGTGTCTTGAGCCACTTAGTTCTACCCAGGAATTCCTCCAGAAGAGTAGATGAGTACCCTCCAAAATTGACAGAACCACCCTTTTTTTAAAAAAAATTCCATTTCATTTTGAATACTCCAAGTTTGACTACATCCTCTGATAACTTTCTACAAATATTTATTCCTTTGATTGCTGTTGGTTTTTACCTAGGTATATACCCTTTCAAAATGTCTGTTCCTGTCTTCAAATGAGGAGTGCAATTATAAGAAACTGTAGTATTCTGTAATAACAGTCAGCTGTGGGATAGTTAAATTCACACAACCTCTCTTAATGTTCTTCCTTCTGTCATTGCTTTTGTTCCCTGCCTGGTCAAATCTCTTTTATTGCTATTCTCCAAGCCTATGCACAGTTTAACTGATGTTTTAGTGACTTCTAGTGCTTTGAAACCATTTTGTATTCTTCTCTGCCCTGTAGCCTTATTTCCATCTGTGCATTCGCCTGTTAAAATCATAGAATCACAGAATCATAGAACAGTTTGGGTTGGAAGGGACCTCAAAGCCCATCCAGTTCCAACCCCCTGCCATGGGCAGAGACACCTCCCACTAGATCAGGCTGCTCAAGGCCCCATTTGACCTGGCCTTGAACACCTCCACGACTCCCTTTGGAAACCTGTTCCAGTGCCTCACCACTCTCATCATGAACAAATTCTTCATTATGTCTAATCTAAATCTGCCCCTCTTCAGTTTACACCCATTGCCCTTCTCCTTTCACTACAAGCCTTTGTAAACCGACCCTCCTCAGCTTTCTTGTAGGCCCCCTCAGGTACTGGAAGGTCACTATTAGGTCTCTTCAGAACCTTCTCTTCTCCAGGTTGAACAACCCCAACTCTCTCAGCCTGTCCTCATATGGGAGGTGCTCCAGCCCTCTGATCATCCTTGTAGCCCTCCTCTGGACCCATTCCAATAGCTGCATATCCTTCTTATGATGATGATACACATGTATGTCTCATTTCCACTGCATTTACAGTAGGTTGTGTCCTGTATGAGAATTGAGAGCTTTCTTCTCAGATCTTGTTATTGCCCTTGGTAACTTGACGCAACCAGGACTACCTGAGGTTGTTGTAGAATCTTTGGATACATTTGCTGTTGAATTCTATCCAGTATCTAAGGACCATCTGGGAACTGTGGTCTTAAAGAACTGTAGCAAGCCAAAAATGCCACAAAAAGTCAGGGCTTTGTTCTGCAACTTGAGATGCTACAGATGCCTGTAAACAGCTTAGAGAAAATGACATATTTTCTCAAGCCACGTTCTGTGAAACATCTGAAACTTTCCCCCACAGCTCTCAAAAGATTCATAGTTGGAACTAATCATGATATACAATGGCAATAACCTAATTGCAACAGTGAGGACATGATTCTGTGAACATGTGTATATGTTGTCTTTTTAATTCATGTCTCACTGAACCTAGCAGAGACACATATAACTGACTGTGGGATTGACCCAAAGTTTAGAATTTAGAATATGAGAATTATTTAAAATATGAGGTATTTCTGGAGAGGGGTAAGCATTTGAATGGCATTGAATATAGGAAATAGAAATGTTATTATGGCAGAAATAGTGCTGTGCTGCTGCAGTTTCCTCTTTCTTCATTACCTGGAGGATTTCGTGGCATTTCTTAATAGGGTTGAAATGGTGTACATATAAAAAATGTCTGCAGAGGATGGGAGATGAAGGCACATTTACAACTCATTAGCTGAACCAATACATTGAAGTAATTATTTTGTGTCTTAGTCATCTAGCATTTACAAAGATTAGATTTTCTCCTGCAGAACCCTCCGATTGTCATGCAGCCCTATTTATTAATTTTACCCTTGGCATCTGCTGCACGAATACAGTGTCTTGGGTATTTATTAGACTGAATGTGACTTATTTATCTCTGTATTTGTTACTCCTTTAAAATACATATCTTCCTAATTTGAGACCAATCTTCACAGTGAAAAAGGAATTTTGTTAGACATGGCTAGGAGAAATGTAGACATTTGTGACTGTTTTTCTTTTAATGTGATCCTCAAGTTTTTAACTCAAAGCATCTCCACTGCTATCAATGACAAGTTTGTAATTTACATCTGGTCTCTATCTATAAATTGTGCCTCACCTAGAATTCCAAGGTTTCTTTCTGAAGGCATTACTTCTATATTTCCTTCCTCTCTTTCCATCCTCTCTACCCATTCTCTCTTTACGTTTACTAACTGAATGTCAATAGAAAGTAGAGTTTTCGTTCATTAAACAGATGGATTGTTATCATACTTATCTCTGATATTTCTTTAGAAGGAACACATCGATGATATCTACTCTATTAGATTCTTTACAGTTTGAGAAAAAGTTCTTATTCTTATTCTTCCGAAACGTAAATAAAACAGTTTCTGAAGCATAGAAACTGCATAGAAACTGTGTGGTTATTGAATATCAGCTGTTTTTTACATCACAGAAAGGCTTAGCAACATGTCAAAGGACAAAGTATTATGTTTAGAAAGGCAAAGTCACTTTCTTGATCATATCG
>WAAB01025339.1:0-37761 GCA_013389865.1 Piaya cayana
TATACACATATATATATATAAAATGAAGTTAAATAGCTAAAATTCTTCTGGTTTCTTACAGACATTTCTGAACTTCCAATTCATTCTCCAGAATAATTCATCATTTAATAATGCTTAAATGAGAACTGAAGACTTTTTTCCTTATTGGAGTACAAAGATCTTTATTAAGAAGATCCAGTGCAGAGATCTATTAACAACTCACCTTTTTTTTTTTTTTCAGATAGAGATTGCTTCCCATAGGCCTATTGTATGGAAGGGGATAGCTTTTGCTCCAGTATGAACAATGCAGGGATCTGTCACCAAAAAGAGCTGAGGAGAGGACGTGATCTGGTGAATCTTATGCTAGCCTTTGCCTTGCTGTTCTTTCTGCAGCTGCTTGCAGCAGAATTCCATCCTGCATTTCTCCCTGCTAGGTAACTCTGACAGGAATTTATGGCATCATAAGGTATCAAAATGTTAAGGACAGAAGATCAAATATTTTACAGTTTTCTTTTGCAGCACACTTTATTTTACTGTTCTTAATAGGTAATGATGACACAAGCATGAAAAATCCATTAATTTGGACACAAATACTGCAGTCTTTCCTCATCAATCTCTACTGACGTTTGTTTGCATCAAGGCTGAATGTAGTCCTTACATTTCAAAATAAATAGACAACTCCTCTCTCCCCTTCTGCCTACCACAAAGAGCTTTCACTTGGAGCACTTGGAGGAAAAGGCACATAAAGCTCATAAGTAAGGCAGACCAAACTACCACTTTAATCAAACTTTTAGTACTTGGCTGTAAAGCATTACAAAAAAAAAGTAAGAAAAACTAAAAAAAACCTAAACCCTTAAGGATAATTGAACAAGCCAGGACTGCCATCTTACAGGGCATAAATATTGGGAAAACAATAATCTAGAAAGGCTGATGCTGAGCGAATTAAATTAATACCCACGGAACTTAATTACTAGGAAACTAAAGAGTCTATTAGACGGAGTGAAAAAGAAAGTAGACCAATAAACCTGCTACCAACTAAACTTGATTCCAACTATTTCTTTTATTCCCTATAGTGTGTAAATTACAGTGACCAATCTGACAGGAATAGATTCACAGTAATGCAAGAAGAATAAAAATTTAGCCCACACTTTTTCTACTTTATTGAATTCCATCTGTGTCTCTTTATTGGAGTTCTTGGCAACTACCCTAGTACTGCAGATTAGAAAATGACAAAACTTTTGTATTTCTTTTTTTCTCATTTCAGTGTTGCTTTTTCTTTGGAGAAGCCATCCAATGTGCAGTGGAGTGCCAAAACCAGTTGTGGCATTTCTTTGGTGTTCATTTCTCCTTCATACAGATAAAACTCACCCTGTTCCAGATTACAGATACCTATTTAGGTTTTCACACAAAGGCAAGACACAGCAAAGATTGCCTGAGAACATTCTCTAAGGAGAGGGCTGAAGAGTACAAATCGTCTAAGTACTTCAGTTGCATTAGCTGCTTCTCAGATTGGTCTCCAGTTGCAAGAAGGGTATCTGTTTGAACACAGTGGCTGGAAGTAGCCTAAAGAACATGAAATGGAGCATGGGAGGGGTAGTGATCCTAACTAAAAGACTACTGTACATTTAAGAGGTATTAGTCCGCATAAAAGGCAATATGAGTAGCCACAGCCCTGTACTAGCTTGTACAATACTGCATACACAACATGGATTTCAGGCTCCTGTTGCACTTAGACCTTGGCTGTAGAATAAACTTAGATGGAAATTGTAATGGAAGAATCTGCAAGCAGCTCACACTCAGTACCTGTGTTTACACCACCTGTGTGTCCTTGTCTTTGCCTTAAAGTGAAGCAAGAAGTTCTTATTAAAACATTTTTTAAGAGCAGAAATGATGAATAGAGGTGTTTTCCTCCAAGAATATACCAGAAAAACTCTAAAGACTACAATGCCTGCAGACTTCTCCACAGAAAGGATCTGCACCGTGTGTTGTGCCCTGACTAGAAGTGAATCTCTTGACACTGCACAACTTCGGATTCTCACATCTGAAGAGCCATGAAATTACCTATCCCCTTTTTAATTTTTCTGTTGGCTCCAGTAAATGGTATTCTCAGTAGTACCTTATGAAGTCTAAGTTCAGTTGTTACTGTGATCATAGCAAACACTGCTACCAGTGGATCTAACACAAAAGTCATATAGACTTGGAGTTAAACTGCCATAAACACTAAAACTTTTGCAACAATTCTGGTACTATCACAGTTCTCATTATGGTAGAAATATATTTTGCTATCCTTCAAAAAGTCAGTTATAACACTGATATGTATCTCACAAATCTACAAACTTTCATTATAATTCCAAAGCTCACTTGTTCTCTGAAGCAGCTTAATTAAACATTGAAAGGTTGTTTCTTTGAGGTCCCATTTTAAATGGATTGTATTAAAAAAATATTTTAGAGAGCTGAAATGAGTTATAAAGATTTACATAGAAAAAAACTTTAATTGCTTTTCACCAAGCTGTTTCAGTGCAGCACTATGCATTCAAAACTACTATAACAGATAATATTCTATCACACTTCTGAACAAAGATTGTATCATACCCCAGCTTTGTCGCTCTTTTCTGGACTCGTTCCAGAGCCTCAACATCCTTCTTGTGGTGAGGGGCCCAGAACTGCACACAGGATTCAAGGAGCGGTCTCACCAGTGCTGAGTACAGAGGGAGAAGAACCTCCCTGGACCTGCTGGTCACACTGTTTCTGATACAAGCCAAGATGCCATTGGCCTCCTTGGCCACCTGGGCAACTGCTGGCTCATATTCAGTCAGCTATCGACCAACACCCCCAGGTCCTTCTCCTCCTGGCAGCTTTCCAGCCAGGCTTCTCCCAATCTGTAGCTGCATAGGGTTGTTGTGCCCCAAGTGCAGGACCCGGCATTTGGCCTCATTAAACCTCATGCCATTGGTCCCTACCCAGCAATCCAGCCTGTTTAGATCTATTTGCAGAGCCTCCCTACCCTCCAGCAGATCGACACTTCCACCCAGCTTAGTGTCGTCTGCAAACTTGCTAAGGGAGCACTCAATGCCTTCATCCAGGAGGTGTTTAAGGTATGGGTGGAGGAGGTACTGAAGGGCATGAATTAGAGATTGGTGGGAATATTTGGATTCTATCATCCAGTGGGTCTCTTCCAACCTGGTGATTCTATGATACAGTCTTACACGATAGCTGGATAGGAGTAGAGTGCATGTCCCATGTCTCGTAAACAAGGCACTGTTTACACCTTCTCCCATAACATCCTTACAGAGAAAAATATGAAATATGGACTGGATAAGTGGGTGAAAAAGTGGGCAGAAAGCTGGCTGGAATGTTGACCTTAGAGTGTTCCAATTAGCAGCACAAAGGTCAGCTGAACTAGCTAACTTGAGGCATTCCTGGGATTGACAGTAGGATCCAGACTAATTAAAGCCATTTTTAAGAACCTAAATCATGGGTCAAAATTCACTTGTCAAAAGTTTACAAACTACACCAAAGGCAGAGACAGATTTAGAGGTGGATAGCAGTATTACAAGAGGTAACAGGCTGCAACACAGAATCATACATTCTTCAAATGATTCAGGTTGGATGGGAACTTCAAAAACCATCTAGTCCAACCCCACTGCCACAGGTGGGGTTAACTGTAAACAGGTTACTGTAAAGCTGGAAAAGGAATTCTTCTGTCATCCTATGAATACTTCAAAAATCTCAAATATTTTTCCTATCTTTTAGCAGAATGTAAAAGAAAAAACACATAAAATTTCACAAACTATTTTGTAAAATTTCATCTAGGTCATTTGTTTATGACCTTTAAGACAATTGTTTCACTAGGATTAGCTTATTTTTCAAAATGTCATTTGCGGGTGAAAAAAAGTGAGGTCTTTCATTCTGAAAAGGTCAAAAAGCTTTGACCTTTTCAAAACTCTTTTGAGAAAAAAAACTGTCAAAAAAGTTTGTTTTGTGAATAGCTGAATGTAGTTGTTACAGCAAAACAACTCCATTGTGCAGACCCACTGCTCACATTACAAACTTTGTGGTGTGGCTTTCAGTAAAGACACATGGCTTGACTTTAAAAAATGCTAATACACCTTTTTTTATTGCCTGCCTAAAGCAGAATTTCAGTTTCCTTCATGAACAGCATTAATCTATCAGGAGACAACAATTTAATCTCAGTTATGCAAACATCTTCACTTCCAGCTATAACTTTCACTAAAAATGATGAATAAAAATTAAAAAAACTAAGTATTTGCATATTTTTAATACTGCATAATTGATATAAAGAAGAGAAGCTAAAAAGGAAAAAAGTTTCTTGGTCCATATTAGTGAGCACCCCTATCTGACTTACAGTGTTTCACTCAGCCTGTCAAAACTCCAGCAGCTCTGGGCATGACATTTCTCTTGGATGAGTTTCTCCTCCACAGCTTGTTAGACATTGTATATTGATGCACTGATTCAACAAAGGTGACATCAATACAAGAGGTATGATCTTTTTCATGTTGTCAGAAACACGGTCCAGCTCTTTTTTTGGCAATCTTCTCCTATCTTTCAATTTGTTTTTCCCTTTCCTTTCACAGAGTATTTATTTTAAGGATATATTTGATGCAATTGTTAGCCCCTTCTGCTATTTGTTGAAGCAAGATTTCATACAGCTTCTGATTCTGACACATCAAAAAACAAATTCTTCACATTTCAAGTAATTAATCCTTTTTTTCAAGGTTGTTTTACAATATTTTGCTTAAAAATGAGCTTCTGTGTCATAATAAAACCTTAACTAAATTTTTACTTCGGTAGAATCCAAAATACTGAGATGTCCTATGCAACCATATTCTTTCCCAGGTTGATAACACCATTTCTGAGTTCCAGGTTCATAAGGAATTGAAAATAGTCAATATTTAATTAATTTCCTTTCAATTTTCCAGTTGGATCTACGAAGATGGCCTTTTATTCATTTGTACACTTTCCAATTCATTCTGAAGTCACTGAACCTCTGCAGAAATGCACAGGACTATTACACTGTTTCTGACTGCAATATCATGTTTTTAAATTATAGAGGATGGTCATGTAAGGAAAGAATTATGGAAAAATTCTTTGACAAAACTGATAAGGTGTTCACAATGTTAACTCAGTAACTTCTATCAAAAGCATGAGTCACACATAGGAGGAGAGAGAAGGGGTATTCATGTGGCTCACTGCAGACTGCGTTAAGGGAAATTAGGAATTTAAATTCCCTGCACCCTCATACAGCAAGACAGAAGTGCCTGTAGGACAGTGATTCAGAATATCTATACCAGACTTATAAAAGAGTAGATTATGTGAATGTCTTTGATTTGTTTAGTAAGTAGAAGCAATACAAGCCTCAATTGTCCAGGATAATAGGATGAGGACAAGGTAAGTCTGAATGAATGTCAGAACTGCAAAGGGATGCCATATTCATTTCTCTATTTCTCTGCCTATATCTCATGCTTTTGATTTATGGCTCTCCAGCACTAGTCCTCACCTAAGCAAAAGCTGTCAATTCTGTCAGACTACCCATATATACTTACATCTTCTTTCTATCACAGTAGCTCCTGGAGGTCCTAAGAAGATGGTTGTCTCCTCACTCCCCCGGCATTCGTTGCCTGACAAGCAACAGCCATTTGTGTGAGCAGGTTGTGACAGGGAAACATCAAAATAGCTGCAGGTGAGTACAAAGCTGGAAGGGAAGCAGCTGCTCAGCTCCTCCTGCAGAAGACCCAGCTCCCTGAGATACCCCAGCAAACCCCTCCAGCAGCACTGATGCTCCTGGCTTTGGCAGCCTTAAGAAGGACTGGCATAGCAGCATTAAGAAAGGGGTAAATATTCATAAATCCTACTGTGCAATAATTTTGAGGGGTTTATTCCTGATGAGGCTGTACCGCATTACTTTGGGACTAAAAACATCTGTATTATTATAGTTGTAAAAAACAACTATTTGGCATTTGTCAATGTGATAGTTCAGGTTTCAGTTAGGCTATCAGTAAATCCTTGTCTCCACATATTTATGATGTATTTCCTTCTGCACAAGACAAGATTTTGAACGTAACAGTATTTATGCGATTAATGCAAATCTCAATAGGCTCTTAGCAAACACCAGTACTGAACGATGCAGCTATGCAGGGATCAAAGCACCAAAACACCCCGGTAATGGTTTCCTGAGGAAACAAACAAACAAACAAACAAAACCTTCATATGTTCCAAGCAGGGCCATAATTTCTGCAGAAGCATTGCGGCCTTTTTAAAGTCTCACTCTGTATCAGAGCTTTAACTCTATTGACTGCAATGGAAACTTACTACTGCTTCATTGAGATCAGCACTGGTCAAAACAATGCTTCCCAAAGAGAAATGCAATCACAAGCAGTAATTCTGCTGCTCAGGGTTCTCCTTTGTTTTCTTTTTCTTGCACAAATATACCATAGGGTTCTGCAATGTTTCAGACTGACAGAAATCAGAATGCTGTAGCTACTGGCTGCGAAGAACTTGGACAGTGGTATCCTGGCTGCTTCTAAACACACTTGTAGGTCCACAAGTGGCAAGTGTGTCCTATGGCATGGACAGTCCAAAACTCAACACAGCACCTCCATTTTTATTATGGCAAAACCACTTCTTCCTCCCTCTCCACATTCCAGGAAATTTCTTGGAGTACTCTGCCACCTGCTCCCACTTACAGCATTCACCAGGGCTGAGGAACCAGCCCTTGATTACGTCCCAGGCACACCTTGCTTCTTGTTTCCATCCTACAATAAATAACAGCAAAAGGAAAAAGATCCTTATACTTCTCACTAGTTCTTCAAAGAAAATAATGATGAAAACATGTGAACTACACAAAGAGAAAGTAGCCTTGGTTATCTTACATGGACTGTGGGTCTTCTGTTCTAGGTAAGTAATTCACCCTAGACCTAGAGAAGATCTGGACACAGGAACTAAGAGTTGTAGGAAGATAGAGAGAATTTTTGCTAGGGTTATTTTTTTCAGATATCTTATGTAATAATATCAGTACATAGTCAGAAGTAAAACCTGTGTTATTAAAAAAAAAAAAAGAAATAACACAAATCTCATCTAGCTCATTGTGACTGAGAACAAGAAGAACATTTGCTATTTGTCCTCTTCTTTTTCTAAACCAGTAATAACTCCAGTGCAACTTCTAGCTGGGAATTCAAGACTAAGCGGGAAGCTGCCTGATTTTCAACAGCTTCTCTTTCCTCGCAGTCCTCATGACAGGAATGGTCATTCTATAACCCATGAGGCAGAACTCCACAAATCACCCATGAAGGTTGCTCTTGCTATAGTGCTGGCAGGAGGCAGGATGCCACCTCAGCTCTGCTTAACGCTTCTCAGAAACAATCTTAACCTGGTGCTGGCTCAGAGGATCTACTGCACCAGAACAGGAAGGTAGGACAGGGAGGTTTTCAAACCCTGCAAACAACTAAGCATTGAATTGAAAAATTAAGATGAGGTCACAGTTATGTATTGCTGTTGAAATTTCGGTAAAGCAAGACACAAGTAAGGATTTAATTGGACATTCTCATCCTATAAGTTAGAGCCTCAATGCAGCCTATAGCTAGTTTCACTGTAGTTTCAGGGGAAATTCCTAGACAATTTATCAATACTGTATTTCTTTCAAAAAAGGAGCAGATTAAAAAAGAAGTGTAACTTGACTTTCTTTGGTAAGCAATAGGGAAACAATCCAATTGACAAATATATAGGGATAAAACTTACTTCTGGTTCTAGCAAAATTAAATTGAAATACACTTTCTAAATGTTGCTGTTGTCACAAATACCATCTGTTCTAGAAGTTAAACTCTTATCTGGAAATACCATAAAAACCAGAACAAGGTGCAAACCATAAGAAGCTCACTAAAAGAAGCAGTGTTTAAGTACATCTTTTATAAGTGCTCTGTACTTACGAAGTTTCTATAGAATAAAACAAATGTAGATGAGGTATTCATGACACAGAATCAATTCCCCAGTTAGTTTATAAATTGAGAAATCAAAAATAAATAAACCCCATATATCAAATAAATAAATGCAATCTAACACTTATTGTTGTCTTTCTTTTAATATGGCAGAATATAATCAGTGTCACTTTCACTCATTTTCCACAGTCTGCACATGCACAAGGAATCAGTGACTGGTTTAGTTCAGCTGGTTTTGAACGCACTGTATGTCTTAATGACTGACAGGATGACAGAAGAGGTTTAACCTGACTACCACTTTCATAATGAAGTTTCTCTACTCAGAGAGAAATGTAATTCAAGAGCTGTATTACTTCCTCTGAAAGAAATCTTCCATACTTTGAGACAGTGACCCCAGCAGACATCTTTTTCCCCAAGACTACTCACCAACAAGGACAAAAAGAAAAGAAACTATTTGAAAGAGATTATTTTCATGTTGTAAGATGGCTGTTTTGTCAGAACACAGAACTAGGGGTACTTCATGAAGCTGAAGCTATAGTATTAACTTTTCAAAGCAAAAATGCGCTCTGAACTAAAAAGATGACAGAAAGCTATTCATACTATGAGAGGTTTATAAACGTCATCTCATTTGCTGGCTGAATCCTGGTTGTTTCTGTAAGATATGCTAAAGCACTTCTTATAAGTAAAGAAATTTCTTTACAAGTCAAAATGCCTCATGACCTTTTCAAAACTCATTATAATTTATAGATGAACTCACAATAATAGCTTTTCAATTAGTTGCAGTCAGTAACTGCATCTTAACCTGTAAAACTATGCAAAATGGATGCATCTCCTGAATAAATATTATTTATTTTTTATAACTATATGTTATTATTATAAAGAATGACATTATAATTCAAGAATAAACATATTATTTCTTATACTAACATATCAAGGATTACTAAGCAAATGGTCCACCTGACTCAAGGTTCATTCTCCTTATTGAGTTATTACGTTGCTCAAACATCATGATGGGAATAAGCAACACTAACAAAAATATGTCATTAAATTAATAACACATTAAGCAAGGGTAAGAATATTTTGGCTAAAAAAATCATGTTCTGATACACAATTATAATTGACACCATGTTAAAGGAACTACTGCTTTAACACTAATCACAATAGTTAATTACTGAAGCTCTTATGCCCTTAAAAAAAAGCTTTGCAAAATGGTATTTTGAAAACCCTTGTTATAGTTTTGTTCAATGAGTAGTGGTTCAAGGTCTAACAAATGGGTTTGTATTTGAGTTCATATCCTATAAAAGTTGTTCTCTTCTTACACAGAAAAACTTCACACTAAATTTAATGGAATTTTGCCTGGCTAAGGAACCGCAAGATTCTGGCATTAGTGTAGTACGCACCATTTGATAAGTGAGAACGTAATGACTCAGAAAATTGTAATAATTTAGTTTAAGTTCTCATTCCTAAATGGTTGAAAATATCTTCCCTTGTAAATTATAACTGTCACAAATGCTACATCTTCAAAACAACACTTTGACCAACAGGAAAAAGAAAAACAAAACATGGTGGCAGAATAATTCTGGTTTTAAGCTTGCTTTTATGTCTTTGATCATAAGCAAATCATGGGTTCTCTAGATAACACTGCCATATCAAAGTATCAGCTGTAAGTTCTCCTTGTCTAAAGAAGCAGAAGGAAAATACCAGCTCAGCCAAAACAAGATATATCAATGACCTTGGAATGACCATTACGACCAGGCAGGTAACAAAATAATGCAGCACAGCTCTCTTGACAATAAGTCACCACTCATTATGTAAATTGCTTCCGAACTCTTCTTGTATGTTAATTTTAATAATCTTCAGAATTTTAGTTTTTAAAATCTTTTTATTTCCAGAATATAGAAGAATGGAAGAATTATATTGATGGTGGAATTTGTATTAGAAGGCATATAAGAAAGTCTTTTATATAATGAAAATTTTGGGGACTTCCTTTGTAATATCTTTCTGATCTTTGTAATATCTTTCTGCATAGGTGACCTAGACATTGTGACCTGCTGAGAAGACAGCATTTCCTTAACTGTCTAAGCATTCATTGTCACAGGTTTTCAGCAAACATGTCATTTTGCAGTCAGGATACCAAGTAAAAGAGTATTCAACATGCCTTTACATAGCATTTCTGTGACACATCTAGTAACTCTCGCTCTTTTACCTTCAGCAGAAAATTGCTTTTCTGTGGTCATTTTATAAACTGATTTCCATGAGTAAATCAAAGTGCTGCTAAGTAGATGACTGAAAATAAATTAATTACCTGCTGCTGCTGTACAATACATTAGAAAACAAGATGCACATAACAATTCTGCATACTTGGGATTCAAGAGATGAAAAGGGGTTTTCCAAAGCCTGTAGTACAAGGATTTGCATTGCATTGATTAGAAAGAGAAAAGGGAATGTAAAATGAGTTTAGAAATATTATAGGAGATTTTCCTTCTGTAGGTATTATACTGATTTTATTACAGAAAGAGTAAAAGCAGATTGAAAAACACTGGCATTGCCAGTACAGTTTATTCAATGCAATAATTTAATCTTAAGAGTTTTAAACCTAAAGTAATGAAACTCTAGTTCATGCAGATGACTGAAAAGTCTTCTCAGACTGCAGGTTTCCCATACCTCTACTAAATGCCCCAGCAGTTTTCTTTTGGCCAGCAGATCTTCAGTTCATCATGTGAATGCAAAAGCTTCATCAGCAGGGGTACCAAATACACAATTCAGCCCTATCCCAAACAAAGCTACTGCCTGATCATTAGGCTTTTCTCCATGAAAATGGGAACATGGGCTTTAAACCCTCTGACATCTGAACAAACTAAACATATGGATATTGAAGAAAGATGGGAAGACATGAGGGTGATTCACTGAAAGAATGTGTTAAGTCAATTAATTCATCTATCTATTTATTTATGTATTCACTTAATCTACTGAAGAAATACTTTGGTCAGGAAATGTTTCAAGACTGAAATCCCAAGAGGATGGAAACGCTTCCCAGTATTGCTGAGTAAGGTGTGTAACTCTCAAATAAATACGTAATATAAAATGTATATCTGTGTTCAGCATTTCCTACTGGCCAATTCAGAATCTGCCCAGCATGCTTCTTTTTCTAAACCCTTTTCTGAGACATCTAACTCTGATACAAATTGTACAGGAAGGCTTTTTATTTTAATAGTAGAGATTTTGATGTCAGCAGGTTGCAAGTTAGGTGCTACAGTATTATGCAGTTATGTCTCATCCCTTTGAGGCTCTGCAACCTTACAAAATAGTTTAAATTCAGGTTTTTCAGCTGATACAGACTTGCTCTACTACCTCAAGAGAACTATACTATACTAATTTATCCCAGTGAATGGCTGTCCCAAACTGTACAATTAAAGCATGAGCTAATACCAATCCTAATAAGAACTCAATAACAATCCCCACATAAAAGAGAAACTAAGATGTGATTAATGCCTCAAAACTGGAAGAAGAACCTTAATTTCTCTTTAGACAATCTTAAGTAATACACAAAGTGAACATCTACTTCACAGTATAGTTTGTTCCTAGACCTACAGTTTGTACACAGGGCATAACCAAGACCTGATGAGTGATTTTTCACATATTACCTCTTAGCCCAAAGCAAAGAGGCATTCTCAGGCTCAGTTGGCAGTTGTCCTATTACAGAACGGCAAGTGATTTGATTGTGATACACAATGTAAGTGTTCTGTTCTCATTAAAAATGAACATGCTGTGGGAGACTTTTACCACTCACTCTACAGGTATCTACTGTGAAAAGCTAAGTTATAATGAATATGTAATTTGGATGTGTCTTTTATGGAAAAATCCAGTGAACCCAAAATAAAACTTGGGAGGAACCCCTAAGGTTAAATATAATTTTCCTTACATGTTCTACCTACAGTTTTAAATTAGATAACTTGTCATCTCTGAGCTTTTAATACTTTTCTTTTCAAATATTTACTGGATTGCCATGTCAGTCTGTGGCACACATACTACAATGGGATATAAAAACTACCTGTTACATATTATAGTCGGGGTTCTTATCAGCTAACAAAAAAATTACAGTCTATACACATGTCATGTAACGTTCATGGTATTTCCACAGATCATTTCTCCAGTCATCCTTGGCAATCTTATCTGAAGTCTGTCCACTGCCTGTAGGGGTGGTGTCTGTTATCCTAATCATCTGGGCAAGTCTTGAAAATACAGTCTTTTTAGGGAAAACAGTTGCACTGATTTTCTTCTTTTTTTTTTTCTTTCTTTTTTTCCCACCCAGCCTGGAAAGCCAACCCTCAAATATGCAATCAAAATAAATGCAAAAAACTCACCACAATTAAAAAAAAAAAAAAAAAAGCAGAAATGGACAACATTTAGTGCTCATAAAATGGCAGGTTTGAAAACTTGTGACCAGGCTTCCAAGGTGAAATTTTTATTCTTAAGAGGAATATCCCAGTCTCAGCACAAACGATACACTATTACTTCTAGTACTAAAAATAGTAATAAATTCAGTCCTTAGTCTGTGAAATATAGTATTAGAAACATGTCACACAACTACACAATGGTTTTTATATGCCCCTCTGAGATATCTGCAGTTGTATGTTTTGACACTAAGTCATCTGAAGCATTACAAATTAATAATGGACAACAAATAATAGGACTTTTGGTTAAACAATCCTCTTTTCATGTGGCATAGATAGAATATATAGAGTGGGAGAGGTATCAAGTATTTGCACAAGCCTGTCAGAGTTGTGTATGGCTTTCTCAGTCATTAATTCTATAGCCACTTCCATTGCACTGCACACAGACACCAAACCTGCTTCTCTGAGGTAATGAACACCTGTATCTAACAAAGTTGCATCAGAATTTGAAACACAGGGAAATGCTTAAGTGTATCTGGAGCAAAAAGGAACCTGGCCTAATGATGTAACACAGATCTACAATGTTAGGATCAACAATGTTAACTTTTACTTCTCAAATGGTAAGAAAAAGAACGCCTCTTTTATTTTCAATCACTGCAAAATAAATCTGGACAATGCTGAAATGGAGTCAATTAAAATCTTTTTATGCTTTCATGAAAAAATCTGCTATACTTGAAACTGAATCATTTATAAAGAAACTAAAAATCATGAAAAGGAGCCAGACTGTATCTTTCATGGAGCATAAAGCAGAAGTCAAATGCTGAGCAAATCAGAAACAGAACTAATCAGACGCACTAAATAAAAAAAAAAAAAGTTTTGTTCTACATTCAACAGTTCACTTCATTTAGTTATTTTTGAATACTCCAGAAGGACCTACACATAACAAGACATAAAGGTATTGGAAGATCTGGGGACAAAGCTCCTTTTTGGACAAAGAAATTCTTTACTTTGTTCAGATTTTCTGCATTAATATATTCTATTTCCTTATGAACCGAAACATGCAGAAACCAGTTCTAGAAGCTCTGCAGTGAGTTCTAACTCATAAAGGCTTATCAACGGTGTGTTGGCAGGGGTCTTACCCTACCAATTTTATATCAGGCAACGGTGTAACACTTTTGGTTCGGAACACTTTTGGTACTTCAACTTCAGACATAATAGTCCCAATTCATCTCAGTCCCAGTCTTCAATGATCACTTGGCTGAAGAAAATATTTATTCCGAATTTTAAGAAAAATTGCTTAGCATTTTTGGTTTTTTGCAGTCAAGATGATTTCAAACATTATACCAAACCATAAACACATGTGAAGCGTTATAGGATGTCTGGTCAAAGTACATTAGTTGAACAATAACCACTAGTAATTTTGTGCATCTGGAATCCAGCCAATCCTCAAGCAACTGCAAGTGGGAAGGGAATAAGAAGTCTCCTTTTTTTGCAAGGCCTCTGCAAATGCAATGCAGAATTGCCGCAGTCCTAGCCAGCACTCAAGGGAGTAAATGGATTGCTGCCAAGTTCTCTACTCAAGAGTAACATACAAACCAAGAACAATACAGAAACATAGACAATAGCTCTCCCGTGACCTTGTGCTTATAGCCACTGGCCTGCTGTGCTGGAGATCACTGGTACATGCTTCCCCTTTCAAGGGATGTCACACTGCTACCAGGCAAAATGCCTTCTAGTACTGCAACAGGAGCAGCACTGTAAATTTAGCTCATAATGAATTATATGCGTCCTTCAAAAAAAACCCCAATGGTTTTATATTGGGAAAAACTTTCAAAAGCTTCTAAGTGCAAATCTCGAAAGTATGGTATTCACTGTGGCTCCTTAGAGGCAGTTTATGACATGTGAGCCTAGCTAATTAGAAATGTATACACTGAGTATCTTTATATCTGTGCTTTAAAAGCAGAGGTACTTTGTCTCCTTCAAACTAAAAATTGACATTAAGAGGGCTTTTTAAAATACGTATGTATTACAGAAACATTTACATGAATAAACTAATACAGGAGCATCACTACTTTGAATAAGTAGTGGCAATGGAAAATTTGATGTTAGTATTTCTTGTACAGGATCAGCGTTGCTAGGCACTGAGTGAGTATAAGCTCAGCAAGTTATTTCAAACGTGTTTGTAATAATTTGGAAAATAAACTTGTTTCAAGAGGTTAGGTCCAGTGTTCTTCATTAAGTAACTTTTAATGAATATATTATATTTATATTAACAACTGAAAAATGATATTTCATGGGTTTTACATTGTCAGGATTTATTTCACATCCTCAGTCACCAACCAGTATTATGAACTGTATAAAAATTTCTATTTAGTGTTACATGTTTAATATGTTTGGCTATTTTGCATGAGACATCGTATTAGAATTTGGAGGTCAGAAAACTTCAATTAATAATAAAATAAACATTTGACAGGATACTAGTTTACCTCAGTATATAAGTTGCAAGTGTATAAGATTTTATCATCCATATAACTGAAGTTATTTTTAATCAGGAAGATCAAGGATTAATTTTTTATATTCTTTCATCACATAAGCTTTTATCATATGTTAATAATATAACTTTTAAGTAATGCTAGATGTTGCAACTCATCAAATAGAAAAAGATTAAAGTAAGAAAAAGAAACATATGTAGGCCACACTGAAAAAAATATAGTTGGAAATAATTAGAAACTAGAAAAGTAAACACAGAAAATGCTAAGAACAAACAAATGCAATCAAAAGTAATTTAAACAGAAACATGAAAATCTGTCACACACAAAATTAGAATACCCCTGGAGAGCACACATTTTTAATGAATGCATAACAAAATAATAATTTTAATTATTAGTTGAGGAGGTCCCCTTATATTGGTTGGCAAATGTTCAAAATTATCCTTTCAAAAAACCACCAACCTGTTGTAAACAGGACTCATTAATAAGTGCAACACAATATTCCCCTGAGGAGAAAAGGCTTTGTAAATTCCTATAGTGTTGAAGATAATGGAAGCTCTTAAATAAAGTAAAAAAAAAAAAAGAGTGTACAGTACAAATGTGATGTTCAAATATCAGGTGCGATGTGGAAACTGAAATGTATTTGAAGTACCACTTAATCATATACTTGCCTAGAAGCTAATCAGTTAAAAGATGCATCTAATTTTATAACATTAAATAAATTCTGGTGTAACAATTTCACATGTATTTGTTATCCAAACACTAAATATAAAGACAAAAGTAGAGCTAATGCAAACAACTTGTGAATTTTAGAGTACCTTGGTGAATACAAACTGTGTAAGTCTAAAAAAGATTTTTCTTATTCTGGAAGGTGCGGGTTTCTGTCCTTGCCTGCAACTGAGCTGCAGCTGCCAAATAGAGAGAGCCTTTATCTTTTTTTTTTTTTTTTCCTGAAGATGGTGATCAAAAGAGAAGATGTGGCCTCCTATTATAAATCACAAACATGCTACCTTGTACTCCTCCAGTTCCCCCACTGTCTGGAGACTCGTGGCAGTACATCTCCTCATGTTTGATATTCTACTTCACTCCCAGCTACTTAGAGCATTTGAGAGGAATAAATACAGAAGAAGCAACAAACGTTCTCTCTGTAGCCTCACACCATCACTGTCTGTCATATCAGGAGTGTGAAATGATAGTAGGGAGAGGGATGAGACTCCGCAAAGGACCCAAAACAGGAACATGTGGCTTCATGAGTTGGGAGTTTGCATGCACATGGCATGTTAAGCTCCTTAAAACACACCACACTACTCATCTGTGGGACACTGGCAAACAGAGGAAGATGATAACATGGCAGGAAATATCTTTCTGTCTGCTTACGTTTGTGAATGGACAGTGGCCTGCTCTGCCTTGGAAAAACAGTTCTCAGAAATTGAAGGGATCAAGGGAGAAGTAGGAAAAGCATGTCCGTAACTTTGAAAGTGATGCAAGATTATCTGCCAAAAATGGATCACAACATGCCTAACAGCTCAGTATTTCCTTGAAATAAAGTACACAGATAAGCAACCCTTCAGACCAATGTTCTAGTCTGTACATCAGAACGAAAATGTCAGAAGGTCCCATCACCCACATATTCCTGGTCCCCTCCAGCCAGCCAGCAGTTATCTGAAGTACTAAAGCATAAAAGCTTACATCTTACTTTTTCTTTCTGCTTAACACAACTCTGAAACCCCTCATTTCATTCAGAAGTAACCCCTACTATGAGCTAGAGTTGTGGGGTTTATTTTCTGTATTCTGAGCAGATACAGTCCATTTAGAATGCAACGAACAAAAACAACATTTCAAATTACTCCTCCCAACCTTCATTAGAATGTGCCTATAAGCAGCACCATCAACTAACTGTCAAAATACTTATTCAACCAGTTTTGTTTCCCACTGAAGTTTCTCACTATTCCCTCTTCCTGGCTAAGCCAAGCTATTGCATCACCTCTGCCTGGAAGGCACTCTGACATAATGGCTTCATTTGAATGGCTAATAAAAATCTATTATATACGTAAGGCCTTGATTATCAGAGTTCAGGCCTTCTTCAAGCACAATCTAAACCTTTTCACAAGTTGCTTGACAGACAATAACATTCTTCTTTATCAAATCTTACATTACATAGAATATGTCTGCATTTTTAACCAAAAGGCATATTCTTAGAGATTTTCTTAACGATTATTGCTTTTTTGCTTCCCAAAACCAGTAATTCCCCCTTTTTCTTTTTAAATTAAAAAAAAAAAATCTGTAGTACAAACACACCATCACCCTCATGCCTGCATAGTGGTTTTCCTCTCTCAACTGCAATTACTTCCAAACTTTCCCACTGACCTTTTACTAAACCTTTTCATACCCCATCTCCCAGTATAGTAGTATCTTCCCCCCGAGCTCTGGCAGAAGGACAAAGGTTCCTACACTCACAGGCTTCATGGCTCACAAACAATTACTTGCTCTGGCCATATAAACAGTCAAAGGGAATTCATAGCAAGAAAGTTCCAGCAGGTCAAATATTGTAACTGGTGCCTATCTGGATAAACTGATTTTCTCATTCCAGATACACAGGGAGTCCTTGTTGCAAATTACAATAATTAGTATAGGTTCTCACTCTCTCCTGCGTAGAGGGTGTAATTAGGCCATCCTTCTTGTTCCTATACTGATTAGTTCCTTAATAAATTAGTCTCATCTGTATTCTTCATGGTGGTTCAACAGCTGATAAGTTGAGATTTACAACTTAGAGTAAGAAAGGAACAAGAAAATGTCTCATTTTTGATACTATGACATCTTTTCCTTCTTAATCCTCCCTTTTCCTGTTTACCTACTTTTCAATTGATTGGTCTTTGCCCCTGACCTCACATTAGGGAAGCTGAAATCCTACAGTTTCTATGTAGCACAGAAAAATAAGAAACGGAAATCTTATGTTTATTAACAGAGAATATTTACTTCTTGTTTCTCTGATTTTATTCTACAATCCAGAAAGCATAGCTTGCAGTCACACTGACACACCAATGCCATGCTTACTTCAGCAAACATTTAAACAGACCCATTGGATACCTTAACGGAACCATCCTTTGTTGTTCTTATAAAGTGATAATTAGCTTTCTCTCAGTTCTTCAGGAAAAACCCTAAAACTTCATGTGTTTTAAAAGATAACCTGCTAAGCATAACAGGTATTTAGGATTAGAGACATCACTAGCTATTACAAATTTCATAATGCCAAGAATTTTTGGTTTTTTTTTTAAAAAAAGGTATAGAAGTACAATGTATTTTAAGATTAAATTTACTGTATGTCCTGATTTGCTTTAGGCACAGTAATTACCTTGTAGATCAACCTTAATACAAATTGATTTTCTCAGTTTTCTAAGAGTATGATCAATCTCACTCCCAAATAAAACACTGTACCTACTCAGACAGTAGAATTCAGAGGGGAAGAAAGTAAATGATGAATTATCCTGTACTTCTGAAGAGATGGGAGAATGTGCAACTGCCGTCAAAGATAACAGAAGGATTTTACCTTCCTTAGGATTTAGAGTTTTAGTTATGAGAGCCTTTTAACTGGGATTTCTCTCAGTGAAAAGATGCAAATCTGATTATAAACAACGTCCCTTCTAAAGAAATGGTAACCTCAATTAATAGAGAGTGTAAAATCATGGTGCTAAGTTACTGTTTCTGGTTTGGTTTTCTTTTTTTTTTCTTCTCATGCTCTTCCTGACTATTTACTTCTTTGATAGAAGTGTCTGTTGTTGTGATAAAATCTAAAACTATATCAATCACCTAACCATGACCTGTTCCTTTTTTCTTGTTCAAAGCTAGCAGACAAACACTAGGACTTACTGCCAGGAATATCACAAAAGCCACTAGATTTCTGGCATGGGTTCAAGTCTTTTTCATAGATCCATTTGCACTTTACAAAAATTGAGAAGACTTTTGCAACTCGGCAGTTACCTCTACAGAAATACTAATATTAAAATGCCACCTCCTGCTACTCTGTCACTGCTTTTAATAGGGATAAAAAGTCCCCCAATTAAACACAGCTTCCTAATTAAGGCCACGGTATTATTAACTGCTGCACTGCTCTTCCACAAGAGAAAAACAGAGGATTAAAAATTATCCTGGAACAGCCTATGGGTAGTCTAGTGCTGATAAAGGGAAGAAAACAAGAGTAAAAAAAAGGTTACAATTTTTCACATAATCGTATTTTATTCTGTTATTAAAAAGTCAGCTTCTTCTAACCATTACTCCAGCACATCATCTAATATATTACTGCCACCTCTGGGTTTCTTTTGTTTTTTCTTTTTAATAAAAAGGGGCCTAATTTTTAGAGAAGCTAAAGAATTGTGCTTACCTTAAAGCTTAGTCTCTGTGAGACTGACTTGTTTTCTTTGGCGAATGTAAATTACTGAAACCGTGCAAGTTAATCTTAGAACAGACTGAATACTTAA
The DNA here is from genome assembly GCA_013389865.1 of Piaya cayana. NCBI lineage: Eukaryota > Metazoa > Chordata > Aves > Cuculiformes > Coccyzidae > Piaya > Piaya cayana. The sequence goes on from WAAB01025339.1 coordinate 19,290, forward strand.
AACAATGCATTTCCTTATTGAGTATTTTCTTTGTATGATTATACCTCGCCAAATTAGGTCACATTCTTAACCCTCCCCAAACCTGCCACTAGTTTTGCCTAGTTTCTTTAAAATCCTTTTATCTCCTGAAAGGATTTTCAAGTAAAATTTACTGACAGTGCAATTTTGCTATTGACTCTTGTGCTTTTAGAGAAAATTAAACTGCACTGAAACCTCCCGACTGCAGATGTTTTAATCTGAGTACCCTGCAATTTATAAAAAAATATTAAATATAGTAGATAAAACATTTCACAGTACTCTAAAATCTATGTACATTTTGTTATTATACTTTCTCGTAATTTATAGACATATCAGTGAAGTTCCTAAATGCACATTAAATTCTGGCATTAGTTTAATTTCTGATTTCCATTTTGGATGAGTTAAAAGCTTCTTAAGAGGTAAAATGGCTCCTGTGAAAATCACTCTGTTTGCTTCTATTGCCTGATGAACAAGCAAGGCAGGAATATCTATTTGTCCTCCAACATATCTTTCTTGTTCTAGAATAACAATTTTCTCTGATGACCAGGATTCAGGACTGAGTGACAATTAAGGAGAGTCTAACTTGCAGTGACTGGTGAGATTTCAACCTGCATTTCCTCCAGGTCTCCGAGCTTTTCAGGAGTCACATCCTGAACCCCAGTGGTTTACAGCTGTGGTTCAGTGCAAAATACTGTGATGGAAACTGTGACAGTTTATCAGTTGACTGACAGGCAGTCCAATATCTGTACAGTGCAGGTGGTGAAAAAAGCTAGAAGCAGTAATGTCAACATCCATTAAACTGTCCCCAGCTGCCATTCAGATCCTTAAGCGACCACTCAGCTGTCTGGATCATCCTGTAAGATAACGACAGTGTATACCTGCCAATTTTAATATTTATCCCAGGAAAATACACAAGACGTTTTAAACAGCCCTCATCTAAAGTGCTACTAGTTTCTCAGAAATGAAATTCAGGAGTGAGGAGCAGGGCTAATCTGCTTTAGAATCAGGGGACTATGATGGAAACCGAAGTGAGGGCAATGAAAGGTAAAAAGCTCTGTTAAGACACAGCTCCACTCATCAAGCTATTTAAAGAGTAGCTCTGCTGCATACATTGAGGTTTCAGTCATATATAAACTGCTGAGTGTATCTCATGGTAGGGCTTTTGACAGATGTAGTAGTAAGAATTGGCTGAGAGACTTTTTTGTATATACATACAATCGGATCAATAAATATCAAATCAAACCATAGCAAATATAGTATGGCTTACTGTCTTTCCAGAGAGTCTAGGGAACAAAGGGCAAACAAATCCAAAGGTGCCTTCAAATTGCCTTATATATTTCTGTAAGTTCCTAATTTTGTAACTCAGTTTAAGTATTTCAATTGTCATTGTTGTTAACTGTCCTTCCTAAAAAGAGGCACAGTGGTGATTAAAACTGTAAGTTACAGAAATTGCTTTGTATTTGGTATTGCAAGCAGGAACAGTTAAAAATACCAATATTTTCCCCTTCTTTTACTCCTCCAGTTCAGTTCTTCCTATGCATAGAAAATCAAACCCAAACAGCTTGCTCAAATAAACAAGCAAAGTCAAAGCTTCATCATAATGATGCCCAGGAATATCAATGGAGCAACAATCATGTTCAATTATATTCTGAATATCTATGCAATTTGCTAAAAGAAGCTTTTGTGAAAAATTTAAGAAAAAAAAGTATTTTGTGAGTGGGAATGGAAAACCATCACAATTTGTTTTCAACCTTCCCTTTTGTTCATAGGAATTAATTAACTGCTTTATGCTCATTGCATTCAGACTAATAGGTTCTGAAAATTATTTCCTCTGTTCTCCATTTGCTACTTGATGTATGCGGTTGGTTACCTAAGGTCTTGTGTGCATGGATGGATGCAGAGAGCACACCATTCACACTCCATATAGCCAGGAATGAGCACATTTTGGGCCAGGAGTAATTTAGTCACATTAGAAAAGAGCCATATTCCAGCAAAGGGGCTTTGCAAAAAGGCACAGAAAATCACTAATGTGCTTACATCGTTTTTGCATCAGATCTGGTCCATATCCAGAGGGCTCACAGTGTAAGCAGAGGAGCGCAGGTCTTTCCACACCCACTCATGTGGATGTGCCTGAAATTATTATGGCATTGTTCCTGCTCTTTGAAAGTACAGCTACAATGTTTTTCAAAGGAGAGCAACCATGGTACAACAAAACTCTAGTGCAGACAGCCAGTACACATCCTATATACTAACAGCTCCTAAATTATGGTATCATTTTCTTCACTGAAACTGGGAATTAACTTTAAAAGCTTAAGCAACACATCAAGTGCAGTACATTCAGGGCTGTATAGCTTACTTCATCATCATATGTTAATTATTACTTATTAACAGGGATACCAAGACAAATGGATACCTATTACATGAAGACAGAATTATACAACTAATGAAGATATTGCTCCATTCTTAAAGTTCAGACTATATTATTAAAGTGTATGCTGTTAATGTTTTTTATTATTATTTGTATTCTATTCTAAATGCTGTTTATTCCATCACACCTAACTGTAAGAATAAGGAAATTTAGTATCTTCCAGTGTTTTTCAACTAGGAATGCCAAATATTAGCCACTTCTATGTGTGCTGGTTAAGTACTCTAAGCTGAAAGAAGGAGAAAGCTAGCAACTGGGCGAGTCATACCAGTAGAACAACTACAGTACTTGGTAGAAGATTACATACTGTTTTCTAAGACAGCTTCTTAAGTAGTGCACTCCCAGCAAGTTTATGGATGAAACCAAGCCCAGTGGTACAGCTGATTCACTTAAGGGAAGCAATGCTATTCAGGGGGATCCTGACAGGCTAGAGAAGTAAGCCCATGTGAAACTCCATGAAGTTCAACAAGGCCAAGTGTAAGGTCCTGTGCCTGGGTCAAGGCAATCCCCAGTGTTAATACAGACTAGGGAATGAATGGACTTAGAGCATTTCTGCTAAGAAGGACTTTGTGATATCGGTGGATCAAAAGTCAGATGTGAGATGGCAATGAGCACTTTCAGCCCAGAAAACCGATTGTACCCTGGGCTACATAAAATGATACATGGCCAGCAGTTTCAAGGAGGTGATTGCCTCCCTCAGTTTTCCAGAGAACTACTGTATCCAGCTCTGGGGCCCCAGTATGAGAAAGACATGGACCTGTTAGCAAGTCGAGAGGAGAACCATAAAAATGATCAGAGGACTTGGGACACCCCTCCTATGAAGAAAGGCTGAGAATTGGTTTCATTCAGCCTGGAGAAGAGAAGGCTCTGGGCATACCTTATTATGGCCTTTCTATGCTTAAAAGAGGCTTACAAGAAAGATAGAAGTGGGGGTTTTGGGGGGGGTTGTTTTTGGTTTTGTTTTCTTTTTTTTTTACCAGGGCCTGTAGTGACAGGAGAAGAGGCAGTGGTTTTAAAATTAAAGAGAGTAGATTTAGACTGGACGTAAGGTATTTTTTACAATGAGGGTTGTGAGACACTGGAACAGGTTCTCCAGAAAAGTTGTGGATGACCCATCAGTGGAAGTGTTCAAGGTCAGTTTGGATGGGACTTTGATCAAACTGATATACTGAAAGATGTCCCTGTCCACAGCAGGGGAGGATGGACTAGATGACCTTTGAAGGTTCCTTCCAACCAAAATAATTTTATGATCTTTTGATTCTATGGTTTTAGAAATTAGCTGGAGAAAGAAGAAGGTCCAGATAAAACTAGCATATGGTTAAATGCATGCAAAACTTAATGGGAAAAGTACTCAAGAGGATTAGAGAATCATTTTCAGAATAGAAGGATTCATTAAACAGAATTCTGCAGGGTCCTGTCTAGGCTCTGCTTCTATTCATAATTTTAATACCACTGGATAACAATACTCTAAAGATTACATGCAAAAATTCTAAGCTGGTAGGAAACAATGAGAATCCACTATTTGTTTAGGGTGAGTAAGAGCAAGTACAGTGTTCTTCATTTAAGCAACAGCTATTCAGATACTGGAGGAACAATTTACTAAGTAACAGTTATGCAGGAGGAATCTGGAGATCATGTTGGAATCATAACTAAACCAGACTTAGCAATAGCCAGTAGTTCTCAGAAAGCTAAATGTTATACCTGTCATATATGTCATCTCTGAGACATAAGGAGTAATCTGTTTGAACTAACAGCTGGTTTAAATTCTGCATGTTGCCTTGAGAATTACTTTTGCAGAAGGTGTTCACTTGGAGGCAATCCAGAAGAGAAAAATGGGAATTATAAAGCTATAGCAAGTGATGGAAATGCTGAAGAAATTAGAGATAATCAGACTAGAAAAAGGAAGAGTTACAGATGGAATGATTTACTAAACATATTTTTTGAAGGGTTCTGTCCAGGGTGATCACAGTCCACAATGATTAATAAAAAGAACTGGTTAAGAAGAAACATATATTGGAAATAACAAAACAAAATAAAACTTCCATTAAAAACATCTAATAAACCAGTTTGTCTTTGATGACTGGCAATTCTGAATTCTTGTCAGTGTCTAAGAACGGGTCAGATGTACATCTCCTAGGGATGATTTATATATAGTTCAGTATTTTTGTGGGGGAAGGAAGAAATATACAGCGACCTCTCAAGCTCTTTTATTAATAAAAGATAGCTTTAAACAATGCAGTTTAAACCAAGTCACTCAGACAGTGAAAGCACTCCAAGTGCTTTCAGCATTATAAAATCAAGAAAGGTAACTAAATATGTAAACACTTTATTCTTACTACTACTTTTGTAGGTTCTGGTAGCAACTGCCACTGGTATCTTAATTCCTTCGAAGATAAGCATGTCCTATACCTGCAGCAGGTCACTCAAAAGTCTCGGTTTACCTGGAACTTACTGAATGCCAAGGAGGTAAGACTATATCTTTGGGACTGGTTATTAAGGTGTCAGTAGTCAACATAATGACAACATAATCTGAATTCAAAGCATTGTGTAGATGAGGAACCAACACTAAATTTTTTATGTATTTTTTCCAACTTGTAAATGAGAGCAACACAGACCTAAATGTTCCCAGATTTCTATAAGAGACAGACAATATAGAATTTGCTACATTTGGTTGTTGTATTCCTGGGCAATACGAATGACCACATTCACATCCCTGAACTGCTAATACTTCTTATCATGTCACCTGATTATTTGACTACAGGGTTACTGTCTTTCCTCTACAAATAATCTCTCCTCATAGAAGGTAAGAGTTGTAACAGGAAAAAATTGAAAACAATTCTAGTGCCTTTTGGAGAGGGCATATTAAAGCTCATGTCCTTGAACATGGGTCTCTCAAATCTCAGTGGCACTTCCTGACTGCTTAGTGCACCTCATTCTCTCTGTCCTGTTCCAACAAGAAGTCGAACACTTACGATGGAAATTTACACAGTCCCCAACACTTCCTGTTTAAATAAAACAAAATTCTTCACGGAAATATTTTACTGAAAAATCTCTAACAATTCTAGTGAGAAACTCCTTGAGATAAACACCTTTCTTGTTATAAAATAAGGGATAGGCATGTAAAAAAAATCATAAAATTTGATCAAAAAATAGATATATTTTTTCTAAAAATCTGCAAATTAGAGATCTGTTGAACATAGAAAAATGTCACTATGCATGGAATGCCCATGGGAATTGCCTAAGTGCAAGAGGAGATACTAAGGTCAGCAAATTTTCTTACAATAACTTTTTGATACAGATACAAAGCTCAATGTACTGCAGGTTTAAAGGAATGGAATTTTGAAGAAGTAAGGCATAGTGCAACTTGTTTCTACTAGATATAGCTTAGGCTGAATATATTGTTCTACTACTTCTCATTTAGAAGTCAGAGATAGAAAGACAGAATGACAGCCATGAAAATTCATATGTCTCAGGACATAGTTGCACAAGCACAGAAATGAAGATATAGATTGTGAGATGAAAACATATTGTCACTGTGATTCACACATTCTTGGGCTTGGGTTTTAAAGGATTTGGTTGAACTGAGTTGATTTTATTTTTTGAACAATTTTTAAATTAATTCAAGCAAGGAACAGAAGAAATGGCATGTCAGTTATGTAAGCATTCACTAATGGTTAAATGGCTGAAGTCACAGATTAAAAGATAGTAAAAAAAATAATGAAATAGTTACAGAAGAATAAAATTAATAAAATATCTGCTTAGGTCACAAATTTCCTTTGAGAAGAATGGGTTAAACTTGTCTATTAATTTGCTATTAAGGAACACAGTCTGAGTTGTGCTAATACATATCATATGTAAGAAATAAAATTATTGTATTTGTACATTATTGCACCAAATCCCACTATCACTGTCTTCACTGCACAGAAAAATAGGAATGAGCAGTTTACAACAGGACTGGGATTTATTAAAAAAAATAAGGATTATATAATACTTCTGGAGGTTGCAAAACATTTCAGAATAAATAAATGTGATTCATAAATTGCTGAGAATTTTACCATAAGTTGTTCATGAATCAGAGGATGGCACAAAATGCTCATTTAGCAATGGATTTGATAAAAACTCTATTCAGAAATAAAATATGCCAGCAGACTTAATGTTGTGTAAGCTTACAGTTTGTGCAACTTTCCAATGATTAATTTTAATTACTGGTTTTAATATAAGTTCTTCAATAAAAAGGTTAAGAAATCCATCTATACTCTTGTAGAAATGCCTAATGTCACATTTCTGCTCTGTGTCAAAGCCTGCTTCTCTTCGACTGAGTATCATGAACGGTAGCATAGATTGAAACAGAACTTTTTATACGAGTTTTACATTCTAGACACTGAAACTGACATTAAAAATTAATAAACTTAGTGATGTTTTCAGAGGAAATAGAGTTATATATATATAGGATATTATTTGACCTAAAGCCTTGAACATGTTCAGGTACAGGTGTCTGTTATTCTAGTGGGTTTGAGGATCTGATACAGTCTTGAGTGAAACGCAGAATTTTACTGCAGATAAATCGCTGAAGAAATGTAATTCATACTTTTCCCTCAAAAGCCCAAATTAGGATATATCTGAGAATACATTCATGGTGCAGAGGCAGCATTCTAGTTATGAACTATCACCAAAATATGCAGGAAAAAAGAACATTTTACTGAATGATACATAAGTTTGAGAAGAACATATTTAGTGCTTTTACTCAAAGACACTGTTGGATTTTGGTTTATTTCTATCCATGTACCTATGTTTTGCATTAACATTCATAGATCTATTTTTTTTCCTTTTGCTCCTTCTGTGTTCTCTGGAGATACAGAAGAATAAAAAAAGAACAATGAAAGGTAACTTTTCTTGTAGGAACTAAGAATATATACAAAATGTTTCAAAGATTCTCTGCTAGTCTAATTATCCATATATGTAAATGAGATACTGAATTTAAGGTATAATTCTCTTTGGAAAGAGTTTTGCAATGACATCTGCTAAAAGATGAGATCTAGAATGTATCTGTTGCAAAGACTTCAGAAAGATCTATTTTCTCTTAAGAAATCTCTATATGACTCTTCTGTACAGAACACAGCATGCTGAAAAAAAATTAAAAGAAATTTCCTTGACATTTTGCAAACTCACACATTCCTTCAGGCACAAAGTTTATTTTTATGTCTCCCCAGCAAACTACTGTGCAAAAGACTACAGGGGTTTTTTTTGGGGGGACGGGGGGGGGCAAACAGTATTGTTTGTTTATTTCTTGTGTATGAGAAGAGCTGAAAAATACGCAGGTTCTTTGAATGATGTACTGTAAAAATAACAGAAAAGTTAAAGTTCTCTACAGAAAGCAGCTCTCTGTGTGCTAACAATATCAAAGTAGATTATTTCCAGCACTCATGCTTCCATCTTTTATGTCCCTTTCACTTAAGAGTCCATTGTGTCCTTATAAACAGCACTTCACGTTCCCTTGGGGGAAAAAATATGTATACTTTCTAAAGCCACATATTTGTGAACAAATACATGACCTTCATCTTTTGTAATGTATTTTTCAGTAAAGATTTCTTTTTTTTCTCCAAATACAGCCTCACCATGCATCTGTTCACAGAAGTGTAGAAAACACCATATATCTAACAAGGATATAGCTAATTTAGTATCGTCTTAGTAGAAGTCTCTTGACTAGTTCTTAAAATACATTATGTGGCTCCAAACTAATAAGTCATGCATTACAGTTTTTAAACTTCCTATATGCTAGGAAGACAAACCTTCCAGAGCTCAACACAACTCAACTGACCTATGTCAGGATCCAAAGTTTTCTTTAAAAGAGTTTTGAAATGCATAAAAATATACCCCCTAAACACATTTTTTTAAACAAAGATAAACCTGATGACAGTAGAAGAAATCTGACATAGAGAGGCTTTTTCCAGGCATCTAAAATGTAATTATTGTGTGCTGTAAGAAAAGAATTAAACTCTCTCTTGTATAACTGGGCTTGTTCTCCTTTATTCCTATAGCTGTCTAATCCTTTTTACCAAGATCTTGATCTCAGTGAATTAATTCTTTGCCTTGGTGTGACATGCCCTAAGACAATCTAGGGGTGACACAGGAAATCATTGCAGGCTTTCCCCAGAGTATATTCTTCTCTAGTCTTGAAGGAATCAATCCTGCAATGAGAAATTGAGAAGACAAACAAGAAAAAGTGCTGGAGGCTGACTGAAAGACTGCCTTTACCTTAACAGCAGAGAGAAAACTCCTGCAAAAGAAAACTGGATTTCTGTATGTCCTGTGACCCCTTAAAAGTCCCTCCAGGGTGAAGTAAGCCTGCTTTTCAAATGAGAAAACAGCGATCCCTGGAAAGACTAAGTCCATAATGCTTTCTGGGGATACTTAGGACAGCTGTGACCTTACAAGAGAGTGAGGATAAGTACTATGCACCAGTTAGGTTCTATTTCAATCTTGCTGTAAGCACTGATGTATATAATTCTTGAGGTGTTTTTCTATTCTGAAACAAATGACAGCTTAATAGTCAAAAAACTCAATGAACAGGTAGTCTCACCCTGAGGCAATGCTGGTCATTCATCCAGTTTGCTACCCCACCAGCTATTAAGCCTTCCTACCCACACTTAGGTTTATGTCACTCCTGCATACTGGTCCTTCTACCATTCATGGATCATCCATATCTGTCATTAAAAATACAAAATTAATTTAGGAGTGAAATTAGCCTACTTTGTCTACCATATCTTAATTATTTCACATTCAGGATGACAAAAGCTTCCTATCTTTTATTAACATTCTTTTCAATAAGAATATACAAATCCTTTACTATCAGATCATAGTGTTTTAAATGGAAAAAGCACAGTAAGTACATAGATATGTGTGTGTATATATAATAGACACAAATCATGGCCTATACGATACATAATGCAATTCACTGTAATATCTTTGCTGAGTAAAAAGGAAGGTGTAACAATGATGCCTCTCTATAAAAGTCTAGGGGGAAAAGGAGGTACTGCATGAAACTTAACCATTTATTACATGATTCTATGATTCTAATTTAATATCCTTATTGTCATTGTTTTCAGGATTTCCCCTTCCCATTTCATTTTATTTCCAAGACAGCACATTAGTCTAGTATTCTGAAGTCCATTATCTTATGTCCTTGACATGTTTCTAACTGATATTAGCCTTCTTATTTTCTCTCAGTCCCCACTAGCACTTGCATTTTCTCCTTATTTATTGTTGCAGTACATGTTTCATCAAGTAGCTTATTTTCTTTGATAAACCACTACTGAAAATGTAAGTACAAATGTGAATTCATGCAGATGTCAGGACCTCATCGCTATTAATTTATGGTGTTTTGTGTAGACCACAGCCCACTCTTACAAATGGTGAGAAAAAAATAAACAAATCTAAATTAAGTTTTGAAGGAACATAATGGAAGTCTAAATAAAATCCATATATATGTACATTCACTCTCATTTAACACTCTCTTATGATTCACCCATTTTATAATTCAAAAAACAAGGCTGAATAACATTATACTATTAGAATATATTTCATAATATAGAAAGTTATGATAATTATTAACATTTTGTTATTTCCACAGTGATATGTTTTCAGCTTCTTTTCATAGCTTTACAAGTTTAGAAATTAGATTCTTAGAATGCTAGAGTTAACTAATTCATTTTGCAATTTAAGAAATGAATACTCAATCCTGTGTTATTTACATAGTTTAAAATAGTCTCAAGTGCCTATTCCCTATACTACTGAATTTCTGCACACTCAAGACTTCCCATGTATGACCTTATTTCTGGTTTGTCAAGTTATTCTTACTTTTTAATTGTTCCAAAATTGCCCTTAGTTTCTTATTCCTAAAAAGAAGCTTTATAACTCAGCTATTTTGAATAAGATTAATATCATCCCCTTCAGTCTCTCCAGCGTTTGTTTTTTCCCTATGATGTTGTAAGAAAATCCTTATTATCTTAACCCCTTTGGCTAGCATTAATCTATTTCTCTTTTTATACCGTCTTATCTTTCCCCTACAAGCTTTAACTTTGAATATTCTTGTCTGGCTGCCTCTCCTCTTTCCTCTTTCCAGAACACTATTCAATACTGATTCCTTATCTTGTCGTTCAATGCCAGAAGCTACCAACAGCACGGTACATCTGTGACATATCACAAGAAAAAGGGAAGGCATACAAATACACTCTCTCTTCTTGTAGGTGAATGATGTAAAATACTGTAAGAAATTAGATTTATTTTTTTAATGCAAGCTCTTGGTAACACTGGACCTGACTTGCTAAATAACAAACTGTTTCAAAAATCTATAGACTAAGGCTGACAAAGCTATAATTATTTTTTTTTAAAAATCTCTAGAATAATTTATTACACATTCTTCAGATAAACTATTTTGGCCATTCTGTGCGCTATCAGTCTGTTCTAGATAATTTTACTCCCCATTAGAATACTACAACCTGCAGCATACTAAAGAATAACTAAAAAAACTATTGAGCTTTGTAGCGACTGACAGGAATAATGAACCTCACTGAGAAGATACACACTAGTTCCAGTTATGGGTCTAGCTATTTGCTGACTATTGACATATACAGAATCTTTTTGGGATCAAGAAACCCTCACTATGAACCAAACAGAAGACTGAAACATAATATACAACTCAATTAGTTTTACCCTGAGCAAAAGATTGGACTCTGTAACCTTTAGGAGTCCCTTCAAACCTATAAATTTATGTATGAGTCTATTTCAATTAAATTTAAAAGTATTTTGGAATCTATTCACAAAAAATTGTCTGAAAGTAAAATGTTAGTTTTAAGGCACCACATTTTAAATTTCTTGAACTTATTACATGTGGTTACATGGATATAATTAACTACTCTGAATTACGAAAGAACCCCAAAATCTTAATATGCAATTACACATTAAAAAAGTTCTCTACTTATTTCATTCATATGCTAAATTGGAAAGGTTGAGCACTGGTGTTCTGTTCTGGGACTGTTCGACATCTGAATCCTTCACACCACATCGCACCAGGAGACTGTTAAATACAACCAAACCATGACTATAGCCTCCTAATTTAAGCGACCTTCCAGGGACCACCATCAGCTCTAGAAGCTAACTTGCAACAAAATAGTCATGCAGCTGTTCTCACCCAGTTGATGTTATAAACCATTCAAATGTCCAACTCTACTTAACAATGTTTTTCAGAGGTTTCCCGATCCTAACTTTCCAAATATTTTCTATATTTAGAGCACAATCTACGTAAAAATATAAAGCTCATATGTTTCTAAGTATTTTTTCTCTAAATGGAAAAAAAATAGGCATGCAACAAAAAACACCAGTATATTGTTCATTTATTTTATTCGAATCATAGAATCTGAAAATCATAGAATCATAGAATAGTTAGGGCTGGGAGGAACCCTAAAGATCATCTAGTTCTACTCCCCCTGCCATGGGCAGGAACAGGGTTAGTGTTTAAATAGTTGAGGATAGCTTCACAAACAAGGATCTTGGTCTCATAAACTTCCCAGACTTTCTGGTCGAGGCATAAATTGCTTTTTTTTGATAGCTGTACACCAACAACTTCCACAAAAATACAGGAAATAATCTAATGCACACACAAAGGAATAAATATATAAAAGCTACGTAAATTTACTACAAAAAATAAATAAATCAGAAGATACTGTTTAATGCTATAAAGAAATTTGTTTAAACATTATAATTGTGTATTTCTCAGTGAGATGGCACCGATTTGTTCCAGATTACCATGGATTTGTACATGAAGGAACACAAAATTATTAGTGGTATAACAGTGAGTGCTGTGTGCTTATTATGTAACTAATGAGTGGTGTACACAAAACTGAAACTTCTTGGAAGACAGAAATGTGCTCTGAAAGTGTGTAGAGGACACCTCTGTGGACAAAGACATTTATGCATGATATCTGGCCAGAGTTCAAAATTCATGTTACTAAATGTTCACCTGGGAGAACTAGGACAAATTCAGCTGTGGTAAATGTGCCAGAGAGAGAGCGACTGAAAGAGGGGAAAGATGGGCATAATATATATCATTTTCTTGAATACAAAAAAACCCCAAAACCCAACAAAAAAAAAAACAGTAAAAAAATGCTGTGATTGGTCATTAAAGCTATTCAGTGATACAAATGAAGATTAACTGAATAAAGACAGCTCAGAGAGCAGGAGTGCTCCCAGCACCATTGCCACTCAAAAGCACATAGATCTAACATTGCCCTGAAAAGGTCATCAGTCCATCTGTTTCTTTGGCAGAGGTGACAACCAGCCCACATGGATTACTCTCTTCTAACAGTATTTAACATTCCATAATCCTCAAACCAGACAGAAACAATCCCATAAAAATCCAGGGGCAATCTAAAGCTCTTCTATGCTATTGCAGACACAATGGGCTAGAAGGAATACAGCCATTACTCTGTGGTAAAAAGAATTGATTTTAATAGTTTCTGATAAGTTAGATCCTCCAAATAAAAGTGTAAATTATTTATCGTATCATTAGACTCAATTGTCTCCATGTAGACAATTATTTCCATTCCTCTGAGCCTATAGCGTGGTTTATTATAAATAACTTAAACAAGAAAATGTACAACATATATGGAACTTAATCATTCCATTTGTTACATGTTTGTAATCATAACTGGAAGTATTTCAATGTTGTTTATAATTCATGTGATTTCAAAGACTTCTTATGTAGTTTAGATTAAGGCATTGTCACATTTGAGTAGACTTCAGTGCATTTACACACGGTAGATCTATTAAAAATGTAATAACCATTTCTGACAGTGAAGTCACCGCAATAAGAAAAATAAAATCTTGGTTAAATAACACCCATGCCTTTGTCTTTCTTATGAGTAGCTAACTAGTAACAGTGCTTTTATATAAACAGACAAAAGGAAAGTTTGCTATAAATACAATCTTGACATTTCACTGAGAATTTAATTTTTAAGAGTGTGTGTGGCTCTTTTCGGTAGTTTTTGTGCATGAACTGACAAGAACCCAAAACCCAGAAAGCGTGAAAGACTCCCTGGCTTACCTCCTCCCTTTCACTCCTACTGACATCAGTGGGAATTAAAACACTAACACAAGCAAAGCTTGACAAGCAGCTTCATGAAAATCTTCAAGGTTACTGCAAATGCATTAACTCACAATATTTGTACATGGTATAGATACATGCTTTGGTGTCTAAAATGGAACTAAGCAGAATTGGAAGCTTCATTTCAAGCAAGTTGTGCAGATGGCCTGGAATTAGCTCCTGAAGTGTTTACACAGAGACATCCCTCTTCCCAAAAGGGTTAAATAAAGCCTTCCAGGACTATACACTGTGCTTTGTTCCCTTGGTGAGCCTGGCCAGGGACCTAGGTGACAATGTAAATCTGCTGTGTGGCAGAAAAGGCGTCTAACCTGTTGATGACCAAACCTTCGTGTGTTCCTGGGCAATGTTTTATCAGAGAGAGTACTGAGCTGAACCCAAAAACTATTTGCTTACTTTTATTAGAAAATACCAGCTATTAAAAAAGATGGAATATGCCTTTCACATGCAAACGTGCTACTTAAAATAAGTTTAAGGAGGAAAATATACATGTTCTTGGTCATCCTGAGTAAAATTTAGCCTATATTTTCTCTTTCTTGCTGCTCTCACTAGTAGGTAAAGGACTCACATTAAGTGTTGGTATGTTCTGATATTCCTTTGAAACTACAGCACTGCTATAAATAAATAAATAAATAAAAACCCAAACAAACTTGCAAAATGGAGTCAACAGAATAAACTGAGAGGAAAAGTCATCCTGTACTGGTGGTTAAATGCTTACTGATTGAAGAAAGATTAGGCTTTAGGCAGCATACATGTTCAGTTCACAGCCTAGCTTAACATACAGCAATTTGGTTGCCTGCCTACATTCTATCATCACAGAAGTAATAGGACATGCAGAAATGAATGGGGCATGGGCTGGAAGACATCCTGCCTTCTGAGAATGAGATCTGGTTTATCCATAAAACCAACGGGGAAAAACAGTAGAAGCCGATGGCACAGAGCAAAGGGATAACAGAGACAGATTTGAAGAAAATTCATGACACCGAGAAATGACGTGCAAATTAGAGTGTAAAGCTGGGAATACTAGACTTTTCACAGACCTTCATCTGCTTTTGTGCCTGGAGTGATGAGGAATTAAATGAGGGAATTAAATACAGGGATTCTATTGCTTTGTCCAAGCCTGTGCATTTCTTGGCTGGATGGAATAAATATTTTCTTCTTTTGCCTTGTTTTATTGTGCTTTTTTCTTTTTTTTCATTTTTAATTCCTACAAAGCTTCTGTGTTTGTTTGCCTCACCTATTTTATGCCCCAAAAGGGATAAATTGTAAGCTTAGAGCACTAAGATGACTGGAGTTCTGTGTAAGTGAAAGCTTCTGGGAAATCTGAGGGTTTAGTTGAAAGAGCAATGTAAAAAGGTAACAACCTAGAGATGACACAAAGTGCAGGGAAACTATGGAAAAAAAAAACCACAAAAAACCCCACAAAAACAGACAAACAAAAACATGCTTAGAGACAGTATAATTTCAAGGGAAGCTGAAGTATGTATAAACCTTCCGTTATGAGCTGCAAACCAAGAAGCCTGCTTAGCATTTAGCTGTGAGCACCATCAGGGCAATGTGACAATTTCTAACCAAGAGCTACAAGTTACAAATACCAAATACACTGGAATGGACTTTGTGGCCTCAGGGCCTGTCTTATGAGAGGAACAATCTGTGATCATCCTTCAAGTTAGCATGCACATAATGTATTCTCTGATCAATGCAGCACTTTCTGTCTTCGCCAGTGCATCCCTACTACCATGAACAATGTGTGTCTGCCAAAGGAACAAAGGAGAATATCAGTAGTCTTTTTGCCAGCATGCCAAACAGATGCCTGCTCTACAATGTCAGGATTCTGGACATATCACAGTACCACACACCACTTTGGTGTCATATCACAATAATACCCTTTCCTAGAAGAAATTTAGCAACCCCAGTATATTTAACTCAGGAAATCTCCAGAGTACCCTATACCTAGTCTCCACTGTTTTACCTACTCATGCATTTTGAACTAATCCACATATCAGACACAAATACTTTCTAATATTTCACTTTTTCAGCTGATTTGGAATCCAATTTTCTCCCTCTGTAAAGGTCCACATAGGCTTCTCTTCAGAATACCACAGCTGTTTTCCTTAACTGGCCAAAAAGAACAGTTTTAAGTAACACTATTCAACCTTAAAATATATAAGATTTTAAGCCATCATGAAACATAAGCTCAAAGGCTGACTGGAAAAGACTTTAAATCCTTGTTTGGTATCTGGTGCGTTACCAACATCCATATTAATGGGACTATGCCATTCTCAATTTATGCCATAAAAATAACTTCTGTTTTTTAACTGATATCTCTCTCAGCCAAAAAAAAACCCACCACACTGGATCACTGAAAAGATTTTAATACAGAATTATTTTCTAATATCTTCCATAACAAACTGTTTGAAGTGAAACATTGTGGTTGAAGTACATGTACAATTGAAAACAGACCTCAGAAATGTAAAAAAAAAGCAATTACCAACCTCTGAAATCTAATAATGGCTGGACAGTGTTTTGGCACATCACAAAAACACACCACGCACTTGTTTCTGCAGTTCTCTCCTCACTCTACTTAGGCAACTTATAAATGCTGTTGTTATGATAAACTTTTTGACATTTTCTTTCGTAACGTTTACTATATATACCACGTCCCTTGGGGCCACATATTCTACCATAGATCATAATACAATAAATATTTTCTTTCAATACTTGATAATTCAATGCCTTCTCCTTCTTAGAAAGAAACTCCTTGTCAGTTGCTGTCATCTTAAATGACTGTGAACTTTGTGTTCAAATACATATAACATTTTAAATGTTTGGTGAAAGGAAAAATTTAGAGACAAATAGAAACCCAAATGAACAGAAAAACATGAATTAAGAAGGAGCTATTGCTATAGCAGTTTTGTCAGTCATAACCAAACATCAGCCAACTACTCCTAAAGCAAATCCTGGTTTTATCCAGATCATTCCACTGTGATACTGTTTGTCCAATATAAATCAATGATACTACATTTTCATTCATCTAATAAAAAAAAAAGGAGCTGACTTAGAAAAAAAGAATGCTAAAATATTGTAACAAACTCCACGATAGCTCCTGGACACATTCATCAGACAAATAACAGTTAAAAAAAGGACAACGAAGATAACCAGAGCCATTTTTACTGATTAATTCTAAATAATCTTTAGTATAGCCCTGTATTCCAATAAATATAGCACTGCTGTTGCCATCAAAAAGCCGGAGGACACGTTAAGTATTGTCTGAATTTGTGTTATTCTTCCTAGAGCTTTGCTTATCTTGTTTAATGATCAGCCAGCTATTACCAGATTAGTTTAGCTTTTGCTTATCTTTATGGAATCTTATCCTTTTTAGAGATAGTAGCAACAAGCAGTTATACTGTACATAATGACGTATTTATTACAACACCATAACACTACAATATAGAAAAGGCAATGAGAGAATGATGTGAGAGCAGAGGTGCCCAAACAGGAGACACTGATGCAGTGCAGGGGAGCACAGGTTAGAGGGGGGCAGGGATGGCACTGGGGATCCCCAGAGTGAATGAAGAATACACTAATGATGAGTTAAAACAGTGCAGACCTGGAATCTGGACAAAAAAATGTTCTAGGGCAACAACAAGAATATTTATCCAACTTGTATAAGACAGTCCATATGTAGTATATTTGGAATTAGTTTATTATTAATAATTATTAAAATTTAATTTTGATAGTAATCTATTATTACTTAGTGCTATAAGTAATTTATTTACTACTTAGAGGCTTATTTATTAAATAATAAACTAATTGTTTCTTGTTCTAATATGATTAGATATATTTAATGTACCTGCATTTTCAACTGAGAGTATTTACTGGCAAAAAACTGCTTTTAACTGAATCCTATTTACATGAATAATCCTTCTGATTCTACAAGATTAATTATCTGCAAGTGTACACAAAAGCCAGAATCTATTCATGTCTGAAAAATATTTAAAAGCTATATCCTGTCATGTTTAGGTTCTCCCTCCTGTCTTATTTACAACAGAATTTCTTTTATTGTAAAGTTACTATACATGTTATGTTATCAAACCAAAATCTACATTTTGCAATACTTAAGATTTCATGAGAACAAAAATCTGTTATCCGAAACCTTAAAGGATGGAATATGAGATAAATGTAAGAGTCCTTCCTTCCCTTCATATATTTCATCTGCACAACAGCCAATAAAATCACATTTTCATTCCAAGTACCAAAAAATATCTGAAGCCAATACAGATTTGATTTTCATCCTCCTGTATAATACTGATTACCAAGCAACCTATAAACTTAGACGTATTTATCCTCATGATATCACCAGAAGGCAAGGCTGTACTTCTATAACAATACTCTAGGGAAACGGTGCAATGCACAGAAACTATTTACAAAAGAAATCAAATAAATTTGCATGCCACATCATCACTTCTAACGCCTTCATCAAACATGGGGAGCTCCAAAATGTTCATCCCATGGCAGCCCACATGTGCTGGTGTTTCAGAGCCATCAGCAGCACACACAAGCTGCACACAAGGACCTGGGCATTGTCTTAGCTGTGAGAAGTAGCAAACTCCTGAGAGTTACTCAAACCAACTTGCCAGTAGGGCCGAATCCAAAGGATGGTCTTAGATCACACCTGCTTGACCAAGCTTTGCACAAACCACTGCCAGAGAAGGTATCCTCCTTTTCATAGAATCATAGAATCACCAGACTGGAAGAGACCCACTGGATCATGGAGTTCAAGCATTCCTATCAAACACTAAACCATGTCCTTCAGCACCTCATCCACCCATGCCTTAAACACCTTCAGGGAAGGTGAATCAACCACCTTC
>WAAB01025339.1:37771-51350 GCA_013389865.1 Piaya cayana
GCTCCAGAGCCTCAACAACCTTCTTGTGGTGAGGGGCCCAGAACTGAACACAGGATTCAAGGAGCAGTCTCACCAGCGCAGAGTACAGAGGGAGAATAACCTCCCTGGACCTGCTGGTCATGCCATTTCTGATACAAGCCATGCCTCGTACAGTCTTCTGGGTGTATACTGCCAGCCCAGACCTGAACACTCTGTTAACAGCTGCAGCACTTGAAGCAATTTGGTCTCAGTGGCTTCTGTCTGGGCACGGCAGAGGAATGTTCTTTATTTTTCCCAAATTTCAAGATGCTGCTATATTTGTGGGTAAATTAAAAATTCAGTGGACTACAGAGAACGAATATGTAATAATTTGAACATTCATTTGCAAGACAGGAAATAAAGGTTCCAGGCCCAGCTCCAATTATTTTTAAGTATACTGCATTCTCCTAGAGCAATAACTATTAACTTCTTTTGTGATCGTAATTCTGCTTCAAGAAAGGAGGCTCCTATGAACCCAAACAATACCAAGACCAGCTGAAGCCCTACAGCCCTACATATAACTCCCATGACTTTGCCATGTGTTGGAATTGCCTCATATTCCACCTTTACCACCCTCCTCCCTTCCAAGGAGAGTGAACCTTCATGATACTCTCTGCATTGTTAGTGTCTTCCTAGACATTTGGTGCAGATGGGACCAGCTGGACTATACTCTGTAATTCTGTTATGCCTGCAGTGCTGAACATTTTTCCTCTTCTCCTTTGTCAGTATGAAGCACATCTATCAGCCTTCAAACCTAGCAGTACAGAGCATCTGTATGTGTGCCAGTCACTGCAGATATCAGCCGATGCCACAGAACAAACAAAATACTTCCTAGGATAAAAATATAACTCGTTATTGTTCAAGATGAAGTGCCCAACTTTGCAGACAGCCATCAAGTTCTACGTATACACTACAGAAGAGACTGCAAAGAATGCTATGTATTCCTGGGATGGAGAAACAATGTGTAAGAAAAAGAGAACCATTTAGGATTCAAAGAAATATTCCACAATAACTCTCCAGATTTTCCAAAACCCTTTCAGGAAAAAGTGTTCCTGCATGAGGCATGTACAATATTATACCTCATAACCAATAAACAGCATTAATTGAACCCCCTGATTTTCTAATCTCTAATTTTCTAATCTGTAATTTAAACCCTTTCTAGCTTCCCTGCAGGAATGAATTCAAATAGGTTTGCAGACTCATCCCTGAGCACAATGTGCACACTTTCACAGCAGATGCACCACTCAGTCAGCAGGAAGCCCTGGATAAACATGAATCTTGGGCTCTATTTTGAAAGATCCAACAGTAATACTGTAACCAAACCTGGTACAGCTCTCTAGAAACAAAATATGATGTAATCAGCTGCTAACAAATGCAAAAGAGCAGGTGAAGGCAACACATGTTGGTAACTTTTTGATAAGACTTTTTTTTTCTCCCAAAGTAAATCTAAACCTGGCTGAACCAGCATCACTGTTCCTTTCCATCTCTTTCCTGTGCTACTTTTTGGTCCTGATGGAGTCTTAGCCAGGCCATCAAAGAACACTCATGCAACATTAAGATCACACAACTGCAAAAACTAAGGTGAATAGTTTTTTGCTTGGCCAGTGTGCTGTCACACCTCAGCAACAGGAAAGGAGTGAAGTCAGAGCCATCTCTGCTACAATGTGATCTCAGATTTGAACAAGCCATTTGTGACAACATATCTTGGTTGATGACAATTCCCACTTAACATAATAATTTCCAGTGCTGTTCAGAAGTGGTAGCTTTGGAAGTCATGTTAATGATTTTCCACAGCTAAGTCAGAAAAGTGCTATTTTGATCCTTCAATCCCTCTATCATCCCTCAGCAAAGCTGTTCAATAGAGCACAACTTCCAGCTATGGCTGAAAGTTGTCAACCACGCTATAAACAAGTGGTATATCTGCATAACTGACTCATGAGCAAGCAGCACAAGGAGAACAATAGGAACCAATGTCAACTCTTGAAGTGTTTTATATCTCCTGAAGACTAAGAGAGAGCAGATCTGTAAAAACTGCCCCAAAGGGGATGACACATTTTTCTCCCCATGATCAACAAAGTTCTATCAAGCAATTTAAAAATGGATGTTACTCAAAATTTGCTTTTTTTGTGTGGTTTTGCTATTTTAAGGAGATATAAATAAAATTTGAACTGAATAACTGAAAGTCGCTTGCTTCAAAATTTTACTGGCACACATTTTCTGAACCATCAAAGATATACAAATTTGAGCATGTCATGTTCCTTATTTCCTCTTTAGATAATGAAGAATATCAAAAGCCAAAAGCTAAAGTAAAGCATATAAAGGGATAGGCTAATCAGCCAAAAGAGAAAAAAGTGGAGCAAGCAGTTAAATAAAAATCTGGTTTTTTAAGTGCATCTCTTTCACACTACTGAATGTCAAGGGTGGTTTCAGAAGTAAAATAACAGAGAAAAAAATAAGAAGTTTGAAAGGACAGAATTAATAAAAATTATGAAATAATTTCCTATTTCTAGAAGGAACACATGCTATCACTGTTTCATATCTCTTCTGTGGGCTCTAATCTAATCTTCATTTAGACTAAATTATATTGATAGCATGGGGAATTTGCCTTGAATAAGGGCAATCATTTGGCCTTTGCAAAGTAAAGTAACAACACTGGTCTTGTACACTGTTATTATACATTTTTTTAATTAATATTGATGGTGGATATTCCATCAGAAAAAATGCATCAGTAATTTGATAAAAACTTTATTTATAACTACATTAAGGGATTAAAAAATGAGGATGACTTTAAAAATTCTGTCTTCTTGAGATTTAACTAGCATCAGAAAGTGGTCAAACTCTGAAATATTCATAAAGCAGTGATGTATAATTTGTAAATTTGTACTTTATATCATGTACAACTTTCTCTGTCCTAAAGAACATTTTATATTTCTTGTTAACAGTGAATGCAAATAATGCTCAATGGAATTCTGCAGTGACCTTTGTTTTATTACAATTACTGCATATTTATAAATGAAAAGCTAAATTTCCATTTGAGAACTACAACAACTTCAAGTTGGAATCCTTTAATAAAACACAACTGAACAAACTTCATAAAATTAATTCCCTAAGAAAAGAAAGTCTCTGAAAATTACTCTGTGTATACTAACACACAAAGCAGATTTTTCCATGATTTGCAAATAGAAAACTAAACAAAACAGCAATATAGATAGATTTGAACAGAAGAAGATAAACTGCTTAAAAAAGAGCACAGGAGAGCATATTAAATGTAATAGGTTATGTAATCACTATACTAATAAATCTAATATATATACTTTTAGATCTAAAATGCTGCATAATTATAAGAAATGTGGACCTGCATTTCGTCATAATATACTTCCATGTAAAATCTCTGATACCTAATAACTGAAATCCCACTATCTAAACAGAATCACCATTAACTTCTGTTAATCTCTGTTCTACACATGAACCCTTCCACATTCTTCAAAAGCACAAGCAAATCAGAGGACAAGGTCTCAAATACAGCACAGATATTGTATACTCTGCCTTCCCAGACAAACGGAAATAGAATTATTCTCAAAGAAAAAGCACAGCTCACTAGGGTATGAGAAAGGCAAATAAAGAAAGCATGACTAGTCTGAAATCCTTGGTGGTACAGGACTCAGCACTAACAAATAGTTGTTTACTGGAGTCAGCAGTGAAAAAGCCAGAATTCTGTTCCTAATTTGGACATGCTTAGACTTCAAAATGAAGATTCTTTACCTACTTTCTCTATTTTTTATCACTGGTTCCTAATTATATTCTATGCTCTTTAGAGTGAAGGACTCTAGCAGTATGTCCCCAGCTGAGAGCAGGTCTCCATGATGTCTGATGTGCAATAATGTACATAAATAGAGACTTAATTCAAGCAAAAACCAACAGACTAGGGAATCAAAATCCTGGTTTGATTATAACACATCACCTAACATAATGTTTCACTGAAGCCATGAAAATTTTAAGCAAGGAATGGGTTAACGAAAAACTGATACTTGATCTCACTGAAGGGAAGGTAAACACTTGACTGAAGTAGGCTGACTTTTCTCACAAAATAAGTCATACACCATCTTGTTAGTGTGAGAAGCGCTGAAGGAAATACTGATAGAATCTTGTAAGAGAAAAGAAATTACCACTTAGAAACATATATGTAGCAAGTGTATTTACTAATGCAGCATTAAAAAAATAGGAAGCAATGCCATTTATATAGGCTTTCCCTATTGTAAAGGAAATTGCCTGGGTATTTTCCTTTTTGAAGATATCAGAAAATTCACTTATGGGTTGATGCAAATCTCACCAAAATCAGTACAGTTAGGTGAAGTGCTGATTATGCTTGCACACAAACTTCTAAACTTTACATCAAAACAAGAAGTTTCATAGTTTACTGAAGTAAATCAGGTGGAAATGATCAATGCAGCAGAAACTGAAATACAATCATTAGTGATAATAGCATATAATCCTTGAAAACAAATGTAGGGCTTATTGATTAAAACAGATTCTGATCATTAATGCTTTTTCTACAGTGCATCACTTTTAAAAAAAGAATCTGAAATCAAACTTTCATGATTCTGATAAAGCATTCTATTAGGAGTGGTCCATAGTGACCCAAATACGTAATAAGATTATAAATGTTTAGAGTAATTGTGGTTTTTTATCAAAGTAAGTAAAAGAAGAGCATTATATGAAGCACAGTGCAATTCATAGATTTTGAAACATCTCCTTCAACTGGGAACCAGACCCATAATGAATAAATGCATTATCTCTGATTTTATGAAAGTTTCCATGATGATTTTGGCCATGAACATGTTAGGAGGAGCAATATTCATATAAAATATGAAATTATTTTTCTTTGCATTCTAGATTTTCAATGAGATCATGCTCTTCATCACAAAATGTAAACAAATTACTCATAACTGTTCACTACTTGCATGGTAACACGCTATTTTAGTATATCAGCTTTAAACTTTTAAACTGTATTTTGTAAGTCATAATGAGAAATACCCTCCACACAAAATTAAAAAGCTTGTTCTTCCATTAGTGCTCTTCTTCTTTTGTCCTTTTGAACTCATCGATAAAAGAACCACTGCAAGTAATAGGATATAAAACCTATCTGGAGTGTTCCAAATAGGTTACTGTGCTCATTCAATGTTCTGGAAAAAAGTTTTACTTATTTTGAACTTTATAAATTTTGCTTTAGTCTCTAACAGTTGTTGCACGATAAATATTAAATATCCCTGCAGAAGTGAAAGGCTGTTAAGACTCCATTTTGTATTTTTTTATCTTCTTAGACAAATCCTGCCCTGATTTAACAGTTTAAATCCTCTGATGAAGCTACGCCATGGCATGTTATTACTGCCTATGACTTTATGATTTGTGATGTCCAGCCTACTCAGTCAGCTAGTGACCTCTGGGTATGTGATGAATATTCTAAATTAATTTTAAATGTGTGCAACAGGACGTGGGCATTCATGGAACAATATATAATTAAATATATACACGCCATGAAAACTTCACAGAACTATCTGCATCCTATATATTACTATTTAGCCAATAATGTGTCATAAGTTATTGTATTAAAGAGACAAGTATTATGTTAAATCCTCTGTTAAGATATCCCTGTTATTTTCAGATCTGAAATCAGGAAAAAATAAATAAATCAGTTGCTGAATATTGAGATGTTGTGACAAAGCAGACCAGTGCTACATCTCTAGCACACTAAAAAATTCCTACTAAAATTATTCTAGACTGGCTGAACAAGATGCACAAGATTAAGTCTGGAACCCCAAACACCAAGATTTCATTAATATGAATATCCTCTCTCTTCTTTTCTACTCTTGGATGAAATTAAGAGGACAAAATTATTATTTTCATTGTTTTATGAGAGCCCCTTTCAGATATGGCAGTAAAACACAGGGGTAATGCCTGTCTGAGTTTCTGTCTAAGCAACTGTTATGGAAATCCACAACAATGTTATGGCTTTGTAATCATCACAATAAGAAAAAATATTTTTGCATTCTTATTATCATCATTCAGAAAACTGCATGGAATGACTACATGTCAAAAGTCCTGACAGGTCCACTGAAGTGGGAACTGAGACCTCTCTTATTGACAGAAACTTCATGAGATTGTCATGCTGTAACCTCAGTTGCAGCACTAAAGATCAAGAGGACAAATTCCCTATAGCCCTTAAATTCAAGACACAACCAGAGTGTTCAGTGAGATCTGTTTGCTAGTGCTTTGATCCAGGTTAAGCACCTCAGACGTAAGGCTGTGGAAAAGGATCAAGATACAATGAAATTGGGTATTAGTGAAAATGTGATGACCCTCGATATTGCTTTAATCAGTGACACCAAAGATCATCTGCCTATAGAAGAACTGCTGACTAAATAATATATTTCCAAACCATTTTATTAGAAAAATAATAGTTACAGCCTCTTTTTTTTTGACTTAGTTCCTTTTATTGTTCAACACTTCAGCACTTTTAGAAACACAATCATCCATTGTACATCTGTCACATCTTTTGTAAAACACAATACTTCTTTAAAAAAGGAAAAATACTTTCTTCATCCATTTTCCTAAGTCATTTGTCATATTCAAAATGGTAAAAATCTTCAGAGGTTCAAAAAAGAAACAGTAGGCTTTAATCTAAATGCTCTCTATGTATATTATGGCTCTAAAATGTGGCTGGAAATAGATTTGGGAAAAGATTTTGCACTTCATAAAGTCAAGCCTGATGAAAGCAAATCTGAATGATAGGAGGGTATGCATAATCTTGTAGCAAGCTACCAGGCCATTGCTACTCCTTTCCAAAAGTCATTGCTAGGCAATGTCAGCATCAAACCTCAAAGTAACACATGAATTCATAAAATACAATCTTACCGAGTCAGGAGCACTCTCACAGTGTTAGGCAAACTCTATTTTCCATAAAAACTCAACTTACACTAACAAAATTATACTTTAGTTGCCACCATGAACTCCATCATTCTCTTCGTCATTGGTTGGCCTCAATTTTGCTATCTGTGCTGATTTAACTTGAATTATATTGTCTATGAAAACAAAATTTGCTTTTCTTGCCTAAATGTTTGCTGACATGAGATGAATTCTATTATGTTTGTGGCAGGAATATTCTACATTTTACTCCCTCCAACTGAACCACAAACCAGCTTTATATATACAAATACACTGGCTGATGTGCTTGATGAATAAGACTCTTATCTCCACAACACAATGACTCAACATACGTCTCTCTCAGATTTTTAGACCTCTTAGGAAAGGGGAAAAAGGCATTAAAGACTGAGTGGAAGATAGGGAATACACCACTACTGAGAAGTACTGTGAGGCTTAATTTGCTAACAGTTTAACTTTTAGTAACGATCTGATGAAAAATTTCCAAGTGCATTAAGGCAATTAAGTAAAACCATTTAAATAATTGTATTATAGTTAAAATTCTCAGCAACAACAACAAAAAACCCCCACTAAGTACAGTGAAAAACAAGTGAAGGGAACCTTCTGCCCACCAAATAAAATTTCTACTCTCTCTAATTATGCTGTTTCTCAAGATCATATTCAGGAAAACCCTCAAGCAGGGGCAAAAATTATAATAGGACTGGCACTAGAGGCAAAATATGTTGGAAATATGTTTCAAATTTTAAGAAAACCATGTTTGCTCTAAGCTTTCTCTGTCCTTTCCACTGAGCACGTTTCAGAAATGGATGTTTTCACTGGAAGACACGCATCGCCCTGGAATCCAGCCTCTTTTTGCGAGTGGTACCAAGGACCTGCGCAACCCTCTGGGCTCACGCTCCCTCTCCCAGGGTGGGAATCGGGGCTGGCGAGCAGGGAGGGAGGGATGCTCGCCTCTCTCGGAGCTGGGATCGGGCAGTGGGAGCCCCTGCGCCCCCGCGCAGCGCTGCCCGCTCCTCCCAGGGCGCTCATTAGCTGGGAAACGGTGTTTAAAAGCATCCCTGCCGCTGCATACGATTCTCTGGGAGTCTCCTGGGTGTTTTCTTAAACAGAAGACCACCCTTCCCTTCGTTTAAAACCGCCGTTTGCTGAGGTGCGGGACGCCAAGGGTCCCTCATCCCTCCCCTTCCCCCAGCCCTGCCCCAGCTGGAGCAAGTTCAGCTTTTCTTCTCCCACAGCACTGGGGCTTTGGCTGCCCTTAAAGAAAATCCTCTCCTAACAACGTGTCAATGTTACATTCCTCCACAAAGCGACTTCTATGAGGGGGGCTGGGAGCTCTGGCGCTGCCTCGCCGCAGACTGAGAGCTTTGTGGCTATGCAGAAAACAAGAAGAGAGGGAACATTTCCTGCATTAAAATGCAATACCCTGGGCTTGATGATTTATTTCTTGCCGCAGGGGCAGATTCCCCCTTCCCCCGTCCCCACACGGCTGTTCTGAGGGACCCCATCACCCTTAGACTGCAGCCAGACAGCCCCCCCATGCTTTCTCTGCCTCTCATCCCCCCCAAAGTGCTTCCCAAAATCATCCTCCCGACCTCCCCAAAATGACAGGAGGCCAAAACAGGACTTAGAAAGCAAAGGGGGGATGCAGAGGGCTGCCACTCTAATTGCTGGACCTCTGTCTTCCCACCCCCCCATAACCCCCCCCCCCCCCCCTTTTCCAGCAGGGACACAAAGCTGCTTCCAGGACTATCATATCAACCTTCCCCCTCTCCTACAACATCGCTATGAGATTCGGAGCCTTCCCTGCCTGAAGAAGGAGCACAGCTCCCAGCAAGTCAAACCTACGTGGTGCCTCGCATCTTCAGGCATCACAGGCAGAGCATTCGCCCTCAAGTAGCGCTTCTGCTTTAGGTTTGTCCTCAGCTTGTTGAGGTCTGGCCCAGTTGGAACCAAGTGTCCTGACCAAGACAGATCTCCTTGCCTTTCAGTCAGGTAGCCTGCATGCCTTTGGAAATGTTTTCCTTGCAAAGTCAAGAGATCATATCAAGAGGGCCAAGATTTTGTAGTTGGGTGGTTGCAGTAAAAAGGTGGAGAAGGGGAGAGCCATTCCTGACTTGCTACCTGTGGGCATTACTGTAAGTGGGGGCTGAAAACAGATAGATGCTACTTATGAGGAGTTGTAACAGTGCTCAGCAGAACTACATGCTGAAGCAACGACAATTTAGACATGGAAATGCAGACCTCCCTGACTTGAGGGAGTGTGCATCTTCTCCAGCCCTTTCGCCTCATCTACGGCTGAGCTGGAGTGGTGAGCAAATCAAACGAATGTGAGTACCAAGGAGAGCCGCCAGCAGGACCTACACACATCGGTGTGGGATTCAACCCCACCTCCAAGAAGCACCTACCTTCTTTCGGTGGCCGTTTGGCTTCTCTGGTGAGGTTGCAGACCTGGGTGGTTTGCAGCTCCTGGGTCAGGCAGCCCTCCGTCTGCTCGTTGAGGGGCAGCACCACGTTATTGAGCAACACCAGGGACTGGTCATCTATTCCCCATTCTCCCAAATGCTGAGGGCAGGTGCATTTTGTATACATGATCCCACAGGACTCGGTTCTCCCATTCTCCGATTTCAAGCAGCTCTCCAACCAAGTGCATAACACATGGCACCCAAACTGGCTTGGGCTCACCTTGTTCAACACCAAAAACTCAAAAAAGGATTTTTGATCTTCTTCTTTTTTGTGTAATCCTGGGAAATTGATAGGGTAGACACGGCGTATCTGAATAAAATTCTTATCATACTGCAGAAATACAAAAGCATTCTTGGAATCGCAGAGCTGCATTATAGAATGGTTATTTTTTAAAAGATCCTTTATTTTTTCATGAGAAAAATGATCAAACTGATAAGCCAAGAGGGAAAAGTTGGAGCAGCTGAAGTCCTTTTTGGAAAATTTCAGGTAAATACTATATTTGGTCGGATCTGGATTTTCCAGCGTCCAAGTGCAGTTTGTGAAGTTTTTAGGAAACATTTCACTTACAGAATATGATCCATAAATGACCCCCTTCACCAGCGTGGAACACCAGAAGTCTTGGGCAGCATTAAATCCAAACATAACCAGTAGATAGGTGGAAAATATGTAAATCAGCAAATTACGAACAGCCTTCATCCTATGTCATTTGGCCTGCAGGAGATGAAACGAAATAAAAATGCAAGTAGAATTCTTCACGCATTGAAAACCAAACTCCTTCCAATATTCGAGCCAGCTGTTTTCAAGCTTGCAGTTAGAGCCCCTTTCAGAAAGAAGGGCAGGTAATTTTTATTTTATAACGCAAGGGACGGGTTTGCTGCTGTGTGCACAGCGCCATCACGTGGCCACCGCCACGGCCAAGCCTTCGACACTTAAATTAAAAAACAACAGCTATTAGATTATTAATAGGAATGTCCTCTCCTGTCTAGGATGGAGTCATCATGGCGTGGACTACAACTGCCCAACTTAGCTAAAAGCCTAAGCCTCAAGCCCTACAAACCAAGAAAAGGACAACTTATTTATATATTTCTTCAAAAAGTAAATAAGTAGTCTACTGTAGTCATGTATGTGCATATGCAATACACACATGCTGAATTTCATGAGCAACATAAGAAGAAAGCCAGTAGCATCTGTTGTTATATATTATTTTTCTATTATGTCTGAGAAGTAACTGCGAAGAATTACAGCCATAATTTATAAACGCACAAATTATTATTTGTTACAGATGGAACATTATCTCCCATATGCCTACATGCTTTCACCTTGGCCACCTGGTATGCAGAAGTCTCTATAAAAAGAAAACCCAGGCAGTAAATACTGAGATTAATGTATTAATAAAATTTTGAGACTGTTGGAGAAAGAAGCAGATGAAAGTAGTGTTAGTCTGACACTACCACTAAATGCCAGCTTTTTAAGATGATAATTTCAATCTGCCACAGTCTCCTAGGATATATAAAATGGATCTCAGTATTAATATCTACAACCAGTACCTCTGCAAAGCTTGCAGTACTACAGTAGAATTTCTGCACCTATTGGACTGCACTTGCCCTCTTATTACAAGTATCTTGTACTGTCTGATTAGCTCTTGTGTTTTGCAGATGTGCGCTTCAATACTGAAAGACATATTACAATTTCTCTGCTAGTAGCTCCAAATAAAGCTGTTTGACTGCACCTGTCAACTGTTACAATTCACCACATGCTCTGATCTCTTAAGAGTGGCCTAGGTTAATAAAGTGAATCTTAAGTTATATTTACCTCCGTAACGTTATCCAAAAAAACTGAAACGGAATGTTCTCAGCATTAATCTTTGAGAAGTTGCTTATCTTTTACAAGCAAGTAGCTTTTCGACTTCTGCTGTCAAATGCAAGCAGACAAAAGTAACACCAAGCTAATTTCAAAACTCTCCAGATTGCAGTCTCTTGCAGTGTTACTCTGTAAGCAGAGGCAGACATACACAAGCACTGTTACTGAGTTTTGATGTGTGTCTTTGCCTAGCTTTTCATCTCCTCACCACACAGCAAGGCATCTTCTGTCTCCCATTGCGTAACACACAGCAAATCACCGGATTAATCTCCCTTGAAGAGATTTTTGTATCTCCAAGATTATTATTCAAACTCCGAATCTTGAAATGGGCAAAGCAGCACCAACTCTAACCCTCTTTATAGCAGAGGTTTAAAAAAAAAAAAAAAGGCAGAGCTGCTGCTGGGTCTATCCACATGGTCGGATTTTCTCCTTTCTGAGCATCCATCTCAAGAATAAAAGTCTTCCTTCTTCAAACAGGGTCAGTACAGCATTTAAGGTTTTAAAAAAGATAAACTTATCAGGAATTCTGGAAACAATTTCCCCTTTGCTGAAGCACTTTGCAGGCAATGCAGTTCTGCGCAGTGTTATTCAGGATGGTGTAGGCGTTGAAAGCCAATGTGACAATAAGTGTCTAAATTAGGAATTCCACCCATGAAAAAGGATTAATTTTATAATCTCGAAAGCAAAAAAGGGCTTATTTGCTTTTCTGTCTGAAAAGAAAGAAAGCTTCCGACTTTGCTCATCCTATGTAATATGTGCACTAGAAAAATAAAGACGTCTGCAGTGCTAGGCTGTTTTCTATGAAGAAGTGTAATCAAATAGCCCTCATTTCAGTTGTGCGTTTGCTCATGCAAGGCTACTGAAACACAACATTGTCTTAATCTCTCTCTCCCTGTGTGCCTTACACACACACAGAGGCTCACACACACGAACAGAGCGTGCCGGCAGCATTTAGTCCCTAGTACTGCTAAATACTAGAGTGAATCTGCTCACTGAAAGGATTAGGCACTCAAATCAAAAAGATATTCCTTTCCCACGGAGAAGAGAACCAAAGAACGGCCACAGAGGCTTAAGGTTGCCCTTTTGGGAAGGAGGGAGAACCCTCTTCTGCCGAAAAGCAAACGGGCGTTTAGTTTGGATATTCCCCAAACTGATTTTCTAGGTGACACTGTAGTTTAGCCGAACATAGACGGCGCCATCACTCCACTTATTTTTTTTCCCCCAGCAGAAGACCCACTGACTTCTCTTATTTTAACTTCCTATTAACCTAATCCTCCCCCCCCCCCCTCCAAAATTACCCCAATTGTGCACAAACCTCAGGTTTCCTCGGTCTCGCTGGAAATGACTCTCAGGGAAGCAAACCTGTCACAAAACGGACTTCTCTAACTTTTAAACTGCAGCGCTGAAGTAAATGCAGAGATCATTTTCTACGTGCTGCCTCTCTCTCTCTCTCTCTCTCTCTATCCTTCAGCAACAGCCTGTCCCCCTCCTCCGCCGCCTCCTCCCCGGAATCCCAAGCTAAAAGCTCTCCAGCCCTAATTCGTGGAAATGGGAGATGGAAATGCCCCGGGCACCCTTACCTTCCACTCCGAAAGCTGTCAGGCTATTTCTCTAAAACACTAGCACCACAGGCACACGTCCCGACAACAGTGATGGAGAGATTCCCCTTCTGTCGGAAGCTCCGTTTCCCATTTTCCCCGGCTCCGGTTCAAAACCAAGATTTAAAAAAGCAGCAGAAGAGAAAAAACGCAGCGAGAAAACCCCCGCACGCCGCACACGCACCCCACCGAGGCAAAAAAGCAGCTTTGGCTCCGGATCCACCAAATCCAACCACATGAAGGGAAAGGGAGGAGAGAAAAAAAAAAAAAAAACAAACCAAAAAACCAAAAAAACACCAAAAACCAGAAAAAACACCTCAAACCAGCGAGACTGCAAGGGAAAAAAATGGAAGTGGCTGAGCAAGCGAAGGTTTTTTTTGTTGTTTCTTTTTTTTTTTACTTGAAACAAAGTCTCAGCACAGCAGCCCGAGGAGCGGCGATGCCAGGCAGGCGACGGTCTGAGAGGAGGACTAAGGCGCTAGTGCCGATTTGTTGGTGGGTTTTGTTGTTGTTGTTATTACTAACAGACTTATTCCTCTTTCCTCCCTCCTCCTCCTCCTCCTCCTCCCTCGGTTCGGGCACTTAATAGCCGGGCGGGGGGGGCTGGGGGTGTCCTTGGCTGCCGATGTCGGGGAGCGGTGGGAACGCCGGGTGGGAGCGAGAGCGCGTCTGTGCCTTTCTCTGTCTGTCTGTCTGTCTGT